>BGPR01016083.1:21291-35385 GCA_013235015.1 Araneus ventricosus
GCTTTACACTTTAATATCATTAATAAAATTCTTTGAGTTGTAATTTAGGAATACGTAATCGGTTTTTGCGTAATATTTTTTATTCGAAAGTTATGAGGTACGGAAACCCCGACAATAATTAATGAACACCCTGTATATTCGAATAATATAGGAGAGTTGCCAAAATTGGACCACCTGGACATTTTAGGTAAATTCCTTATAGGAACTCTACCTATTGCAATGGTTCTCATGACACGGATTCCAGAAAATTTCTGCAGATTTTCACCTATCATGACCCCTAGAACCCAAAACCACCCTCCGTTCAAAAATTTATCAGGGTTCGTACGCACCTTGAAAACGCTTTTCATTTTCAAGCACTATGGAAACTTCTTGAATTTGGGATTTACTCCTTATAAACTCCTTGATTTTCAATTTTTTACATTTCTTTTATTAAATGTGTTCTACGTTTCACCGATAGAAAGGATTCTAAATTGCCGCCGTATCAATTACCCAGTATTTTGCGTTGCTCTTTCCACGATTTGATGTTTGTCTCCTAGCAGTATCCAAAATTTAATAATTGGTTTTAAGTGCCAATCAGTAATAACCAAAACAGTAGAATGGTGCAAATGGAGAATGTTATTTCTCTTGGGTTATTTTAAAAAATTAACTGTATTTCTTTAAATTGCAGCGTATGGTTTGTTGTAAAGGGCATATATTGTGATGGTGGAATTGAAGCAAAATAGATACTATTAATCAATTTTAGCTAAATTAGTTTTAATGATCAAGAAATTTTATTAATTTTGTTTTCTTCATATACTATTTTATAATCAATGAAAATGCCAAAAAACAGTTTCTAATATCTAAATGCGTGTCTCTCTTTGCACCTCTATATTTTAAATACTGGATCACTGTGCGCTACATAAGGTGTCTAAGCGGCACCACTCTACTTTCATATGAATAGATTTAACATAGCATTCTTGGATAAATCAGCTTAGTAAAAACTTATAAAAGAAATAAATATAACCTTATTTATTTGAGTTATTAGCAATGTGTTAAATACTGTAATATAATTTTTGTGTACTTTAAAAAGAGAACCCTTTCTCATGCATAAATATTGACTCCTTGAAATTTTTGAAAATACTCCTCGAAAACTCCTTAAATACTCCTTGATTTTTAATTTAAAAAATCAGTAAGAACCCTGTTTATGTATATATATGTATAACACTTTTTCCCATGTTATCTTGTGAACACAATAATGGGAGTAATTTTTATTTCATTTTCACCAGCTTGGGATATGTTGTAAGAATAGTAAAAATCTCAGTCGAGTTCGTAGATGGGCTATCCAGCTCAAAAGGGGTGGAAATGGTGGGGGTAGAAATTTTTATTTTCAAATTAGGCGAATTATCACCTTATCATAATAAACAATTTTTGCATTTAAACTTTTTCGATAGCTGCAATTGCTTAAAAGTTTTATGAGCTGAAAAGTGATTTTCCCTCCTTTCCCCCTAACTTAAAGTACTTTTTAACCTATGCATGGTACCCCTTGTTGGAAAGATCTCATCATGTGCAGTCTCTTCCACCTGCTTTCATTCTTGCAGCTCTAATCCTTATGAGAATAGAGGGCAAAATGTTCTTTTCCTTATTATTAGTAGTAGAGATGTAATGTGTAATGCTTTTTCCCATGTTATCTAGTGAACACAATAACTAGAGTAATTTTGATTAGATTTTAACCAGCGAGGTATATGTTGCAAGGACTGTGAAAATTTCATTTCCCTGTAATTCCCTTACGATTGAAGATAGAAAAAAAATTTAAATTAGGCGAATTATTGCCTCATCATAACAAACATTTTTTTTGTATTGAAACTTTTTTGATAGCTACATTTGCTTAGAAATTATGAGCTAAAAAGCCATTTTCAATCCCCTCCTCCAACTTATCATTTCTCTATAGCTCTGTTAAGACAAAAGATAGAAAAAAAAATTTCAATTAGGTGAATTATCACATTATCATAATGAACAACTTTTATATTAAATGTTGTTTGGTCAGCTAGAATTGCTTAGAAGTTATGAGCTAAAAAACAATGTTCAATTCCCCCCCACACGCACACCAATTTATCTCTTCCCCATAGCTCTGTTACGATTGAAAAACGATAGAAAGAAAATTTCAATTAGGTAAATTATCACGTAATCATAACGAAAAACTTATATTGAAAGTTTTTTGACAGCTAGAATTGCTTAGAAGTTATGAGCAGAAAAGTGATTTCCCCCCCCCCCAACGTCCAACTTCATTTTAACCTATGCATGTGGCACCTTCTTGAAACGCTCCCATCAGCCACATTCACTTCCTCTTTTTATATGATAAACAAGCTGATATACCCAGCTTTGTTTCAGATTAAATGCTTTCTTTCATGTTTAGTATTTTTAATGTAAAAATTTCTATTGTATAAAAATTATAATACAAATTCCTTTTCCGATTTGAAACGTTTTTAATTAAAATGAGAATATCTATTGAACCAGATAATTTTTAAAAACAGCTGATAGCTGATTTTCTCCATACATTATTATTTTTTATATAGGTAGATACTTCAAATTTTTTTAACAATTACTAAAGTAAAAGAAAGGTTTTAATAATTATTTTGAAATAATTAAGTTAAATAGTTAATTATTTATTAATTTAAAGCATGAAAATAAATCAAATTAATAGTTGGTCCTGATATAAATTGTTACTCGTCTACTTTTAAAATTTTCTTTTAGCATTCGTCCAGAATTCTGTTAATATTCTTCGTATTATTCTTGTTCTTCGACAATATAATAAAGAATATTGTTATGAATTCTGTTTAAAATTAATTTGACAAAAATATTAAAATGAGAGAAACAAATTGCTTGGGAATGAAATTTTTGTCACTGAAAAGCTAATTTTTTGAAATTTAATGTGGTTTAAAAATAGTTTCATTAGACAATATTTTCCAAAGATATCGCTGAAAAACGCATTGCTTTATTTTCAATTAACTGAAATTTTAACTGACTTTGGGGTTTCGAAAAGTTGAGAGTGACCTTTCTCTTGTCTTAAATAAAAAGTATACAAAGTTTGGTTAAAATGAGTCCAGTGGTTTAAGAGGAGATGTGGAACATACATACATAGCCATAATGACTTTTATTTATATTAAGATAAATCCAAACTATTGCTGGCAAATACTATGAGCCTTAAAGAAGGTTTCAGTGAAGATTTCATCACTATTATTTAAATATTTAATTTTAATTAATCAAACAGTTAATTTTACAGATTACTTTAATTTGATATTTAACTAAACATGGTGGCACCAAGATTTGCTTAATAAATTTAATATAAAATAGCCAAAAAATATAGATATATAAGAGTTCCCTTTTATCCTTTTTTATATTGAAAAATATCTCATTAACTTTAAAATTGTTTTGGTGTTTTCTGCCTGAGTATTTGCTTTTAACTGTCGATGGAGATTTAAATTTCCTGTTCAAAATGGCCACATTCATATCTTATGCTTTAAACACAGATATTAAATTTGCCACTCACAATGTTTAATAATTTTAATTCTCTTATGTGTTAAAAATTTAGTGACTATTATTTCTGTAAGCAGAGACAGGGTTCGTACGCGTCCTTACTAGTCTTTAAAAGTCCTTACTTTTACATTTAGTCCTTAAAAGTCCTTACAAATCCTTATTTTTAAGCTCCATTTTTAAAAAGTCCTTGAAAGTCCTTACTTTTTACTCTGCCATTATTAAAAAATTTAAAATTTCACCGATTATCGTTTTTCTAATTCCTCCTTCTCGGCGGCTCTAATCTCGGTCGACGTGGCTCTCGCAGAATGGGGTAGGGGGAAGAACAGGGCTCGCGTTCTACGAATCCATATCCATCGCATACACTTTGGGAAATAAGGGAGGAGTTACAGATGGCCTTTATTGGTCCATGGTTCCATAGGAATGATTGTCAAAAGTGCTGTTACCATTTTTAGAACAGTATCAAAGTGATAAGCCTTTCCTTCCATTTTTGCCAGTGATGTATTAAAACTTGTTAATGATTGCATTCAAAATTTGTAACCAGAGAATGAAAGAATTGAGAAACCTGAGATTTTATGCAAATTCAACTTCAGTGACCCAAACTTGTGTAATGATAAAAGTTTAGGATTTGGATTTAGGATTTGCTGCAGAGCAACTAATAAAAGAAAAGATAAAAAATAAGGAATTAGCAGACAAGGATGTTTTCACAATCAGACAGGATAGTTGGAAAAACATCATAACAATGATAAAACATTTCATGCAGAAATGTCCTGTGAATTACGCACTAGTAAGACCTGCGATTTGCATTGATCCACGAATATTGGCTGGATATCCCGAAAAAGCACAGGAAAAAATGAAAAAGGTATTGATTGTATTGTCGCAAAATAAAAGTATTTTGGGAAAAGATTGCGACGAAGTTTTGCTACTCTATACAGATTTTCTGTTAAATATTGTAAAGCCAAATTCATTTGAATTTACTTCTTTCAATCCAAAGAGTGATTCCCTTGACAATTTTTTACAAACTTATTTTAGCAATAATCATTATGAAAAAGTTTGGAAGATTATTAAAATGCATTAATACTGTCACATGGACAATGAAGTTTTTCGGTGAACAAGGCCCTGGAAATAGAAAATTTAAATGATGCTTCATATATTTTCCAGCTTGTAAATCATGAATTTATTAAGCTGTCTGGGGCTATTTATGACTTAAAAATTACTAAAGAAATGAGGACAGCTGCCACCTCAGCTAGAGCAAAATACATGCAGTACTTAGAAAGTGAAAGATCCAAAGAAAAGACTGAAACAAAACTACTGAAACGAAAAGCTGTAGAGAAGGAAATAGATTTTTTAAAACTAAAGAGAAAATGTTTCTCCAAACGGACATGCACCAAACAAATGAGAAAGCAAATGATTTAGCTAATGGGGCTGAAAAATCAAAGGACATAAATTTATTTATTCAATCGCATGAACTAAGAAAAACAATTTCTGAAAAAGAAATTAAAATAAATACCTTGGATGTAAAATTGAATGAAAAAGTTTGGAATTAAAAAAAATTAATTTGATTACCAGTTTCATGGGGGTTTTTTTCATCAATTTATTAACTCATATTTTTAGGAGGTTTGTTGTGTTAAATATCTTCTATGTTTTATATTATAATTTATCATCTAATAGGTTGAATTTGCAAAAATGAGACATTTTATTTAAAAATGCGTGCAACAATTCGTTAAGTTTATTCAATTTAGAGGTCCTTATTTTTTGGTTTTTTTAGTCCTTAAAAGTCCTTGATAGTCCTTGATTTTCTTTTAAGGAAATGTGTACGAACCCTGAGAGAGTTCTCTAAATGAGCCCATTCTAGTAGTATTTAAATGTTTCTTGTCATGTGATTTTAGCATATGACTAAGTAAGGTTTGCACAATTACATGGTAACCTACATTAAATAAATTAATTTTTAAATCTAGAGTCTTTCTTTATTCGTGTCAATTTCTTGTTACTGTTTCAGATAGGCTGGCTTAATGTTATCTAGGTTATATTTGCACTCTGGCATGTTTATTTCTTTATGACTCCTACCTGTTGAATGATTATGTGTTAGGATGTTTTAAAAAAATGAGGAATGTACTGACCAATAATTCGAGCATAACCTTTTGAGTAGAATGATAAAACCTTGATATAGTAAAAAATTCAATGTCATGAGAACAGAATCATGACATAAATATTGCAATGTGTGGAAACAACAAAGTCTCAAAGTGGCTATGCCTGTATTGATCAATATGTAATATTTCTTTACTTTTGTAATTATTAACGTAAAGGAATCTCTGCCTTTGCCTTCCAGCTTTGTGAAAGGGATTTTTTTTAAATGTACAGTGATAGAGAAGTAATTTTAATGAAAAACAAGTTGTAGATTTTTTTGTGGTTTATTTACCTTCAGAACAATGTAATTAATATTTTATGAAATAAAATAGCTTAAAAATTGTGTCTTTGATCCAATCAAAGAAACCTTTTGCCCGGATTGGACCACCAATTTCTTTATGCACAATTAAAGCAAGAAAATTCTCAGTTCACCCCAGCATACAATGCATGAACCTAAGTATGACATTTTACGCACCATATCAATTCTTCTTCTCCCTTTGTTTCCTCACAACTGATATGTATCCTAAATTTTTATACTTTTTGATCCAATACTTGATTGCTTTAGTGTCCTTTTATTTATTTGTCGCTTTGACTTGATCCACTTCCAATTTATGAGGACTATTAGCAAGGGTGTTGTGGAGGTAGAAAGCTGTTCTGGCACTGCTTTTTTTACAAGAAATAAGTTACAGAAAATTGTGAAAATATCCCTAAAACAGAGGGATTTGGATCACCCAGGTTAGAGCATTCTGGTACTGCTTTTAGAGCGTCCAGGCACAGCTTATTTTGTGACTACACCACTGACTGCTAGTGGTGATAAACTGCTTTCTAAGTTATTCCTGTAGTTTAAGATAATAATCCCATTGATTTAAATGGTCCAATAGTAGACAACTGTTTGTGGTTCAATCTATGCAACTTTTAGACCACAACAACAAAAAATTCCCCATACCATATTTTAAAACTATTTTGATAAAATTATTATAGTAAATTGTAGCCAAGTGGATTTCTTTCTGAAGATGTAATAACATATTTTCCTACCTACTTTAAAACAGCGTGAGAGCTTTTTGTCTTTCATTAAAATAATTAATTGATGATACCTAAATTTAATCGTTTGAAATATTTAATAATTGAAGTTATGATACCGGTCCTAATTCAGCGATTCTCCCCTATATTTTTTTCCTTTACTCCTTGTTTTAACAAGATTCTCATTGTTTCATTACCAAATTGTAGTTTCTAACAAAATAATCTTCCTCATTTAGTGCTGGAGACTCTAAAACATAATGAAGGCAGTTCAAATGAAGAAGTGAGGCAAGAAATATTGGACACCGCATGTCAATACTATTTAAAACATGCTCCATATCATGTTCAAATCAGCATGAAATATTTATATAGGGATTCAAATGAACTGCAAAGGAAGTTGTTATCTTAGTTTTTTTGGAATGAAGTTAACAATCCTGTACGGCAGTTTGGTTTTCATCTAGCCAATTAATTTCTCTCTTGTTATTAGCAAATACATTGGGACTGATAATGTTATATAAGCAATAATATGTTCTGTGTTGCATAGCAAAACAATATTTTCTTCAGTAAATTTCTTTTTTATGGGCAACTGTCCATTTTGTAATAAATCCATGATCATACAATGCATCTAGTAGTGAAACTGTGGCACATATATTGGATATAGAATAACCGTATGTTCGATTTCTCATCTCCCGTTTTATTGTGAACTAGCCACCTTTGGCGACCAGCTTGTTTTCCGGGAATACGATTTCAATTGAGTCTTGCATCAATTTATATCCATGGTTCTCTTAACAACGTAATTTTAAACTTCAGATTGTGGTAGATATTTAACCCATGCTCTTTTAGTGGCATTGCACCGTATCTGTTCATTGTCTACATAAATTTTCCTAATGGAGTCAAATAATTGACCATTAATTTAACCTCTAATTCTAAGTTGTCAACACTATCTTCACTTTTTTATTCTTCTTGTAAAATATTCATTTGATTTCAACATTAAAATGACGCAATACATTTTATGACCAGCGGCGTGTTAGCTGGATTAAAACATGTCGAAAAAAGAATAAAAACATAGCAACCATAACATTTCAGCTTATGTTTCTTAATATAAGCAAATCTAGGAGAGCTTGGTGCACAGATTTCACAAAAATCTTGATGAAATGAAATATGAAAGCAAAATGTATTAGGATGTTATCTCAGATTACAACAATGGAAACGGTTTGAGTTGCATTGCAACAATGAAAAATATTGTTGTAAATTATGCGTAAAAATATTTTTTAAAATTTATTAAAATTCGAGAAAACATTGTACAGAAATTTAATTGGATAATATTTCGGAAGTTATAAGGAAAAACGCCAAAATTTTGCTTAATTTTTAATTAATTAAAATTTTAATAAAAATTTCAATAAAAGGGCTCTGAGGTGTACATTCCCACCCTTCAAAGTATGTTTGTGTCAAATCTCGTAGCTCTAAGTCTGGTGGTCTGTCCTGTAGAGGGCCAACTCACAGACACACACGCACATTCTCCTTTATTATTAGTAGAGATTTCTTACTGGAATCTGCAAATTATCTTATGTTTCTTATAATTTTCTGTGCAAACTTAGTTTTTAAAAATAATTTTAAAAAATCTTAATCATTAATAAATAATATGTCATATAAATATAAATAAATATCATTACTTCTTTTTATTGAAGTGTCGTCAATAAGACTTTAATTGCTAAGCATCTTTATTAATTGACATATAGAAAAATTACAATAAAATTTTGTGTAAGGATACTAAATATTCTATAATCATCTTTGTTGTAAAATGTATGAAGGTTTGTTTAAAGAGTTTTTAAAAGGACTGAATTTACATCGTGTGAAAATTATATTATTTTTACTTTCTCTACAAAAGTTGTGTCTATATAGGATTTCAATGTGATCTTTCGTAACATTTAAAAAATATTTTAATGTTACATTAAAAGGGTAGCAAAAAATATTGTAAAATATTAATCAAACATATTTTAGTCATTGGAAAAAAAGGCTATAGTGATTGATCTAGCAGTAATGCCAGTCAACTCTAAAATATCCTATGTACTAAAGCATTTTATAATATTTTTTTAAAAATTTTATGCATATTTTCAGATTTTGAGATTTGATGAAACTGTTTTAATATCAAATAATCATTTAAAATAATTTTTCAGATTTCGCAGTATGTGCCAAGTGAAACCACTGAAATCAAAATGGGACAAACGCCTGCAACAGCGTCAAGAGCGTAAAGATATATTAGCACATCAAGCAGAATTGAAAGAAATAAAAGACCAAGAAAAAGAGGTAATTAAGTTTTTTTATTTTAAAATGTAATCAACTTATGTCTTTCTAATATATCATCTTCAATATTATGTAAACTTATTTATTTTGAAATTTAAAAACATCCATTCTAGAAAAAGGAAAGAGATATAGGGAAATATCTGTTGGCTTCCAAAAATTTCTTTGATTTTAACTATTTCTTTTTTTAAGCTCATTTCATATTTTTATTGAATATAAAAGATTCACTTTTAGCTACAGGAGATTTTAATGGTAATGTTAAGACTATTTTATTCGTAGATTTGAAATTATTCCATCATATGTACCATATTGGAAGTGATTTGAGGCTGACTTTGTGCAATAGTGAAGCATTATTTTTTAAAAACTTGTGTGTAATTGAAAAAAAATTGAATTAAAAGGAAAATAAAAATAATTGATTGAGTTTTATCCTCCTGTGTTTATCAGTTATCTTGGATGCACTGTTTGGTTTTCACATTTCCTGTTCATTCTTACATTATTAAAATATTCTTTAAGAAAAAGCCAACACCAAAATAAATTAATGTGTCCTTTATGTACTTCGAATTTTATCGTTTATGGATTATTATTTGTTTATTTATTCCTAAAGTATTGATTCTTGTTGATTTTATAATAAGCTTGCATTTTTTTTTTTTTTTTAAACTTGGATTTCATATGACGTTTCTTTTATACCATACAAAAATATATTTTCAAGCTGAAAATCTTAATGCAGAATTATTTATTATTATTATTATTCTAATCTTTATATGACTGCAAAGGAAACTCATTAGAAATGCTCAGTGCACTTTGTCTGTTTTTGAAATTTTGCTCAATACTCCCTCTGTTTAATGCTTTTAGAACTTTTGAATTAGATTTGTGCATTGAATTGGTATTTTTCTGATTGGTATACTTTGAATACTTAATATGGTCAGTGGTGTAGTCGCAAAATAAGTGGTGCCAGAACGCTCTAACCTCGATGATAGAAATCACACTGTTTTAATTGCATTTTCACAATTTTTTTTATTATTTCTCTTGGGGGAAGAAAAACAGCGTTGAAATGGAGTTCTGGCTCCCTTACATTCCTGATTATGGTATATGAAATGTTGTTATTGCTATGTTAAGATACATTTTAAAGAAAAGGATAAACGTACACAAGTATTCTGTGGTTGCCAATCATTTTATTTAACATTTATCATCAATAGAAAATACTGAAGTAGGTAAAAACAAATTTATCTTAAAATTTACATTAAAAGTGTACATTAGTAGAAAATGTATCAATGAATATAATGATCCTATGCATGTTTTTAATCTAATTTCTTAAATAATACAAGGCAGCTAATATTCTAATCAATTGTTTTGGTTTTGGCCAAAAAATAAGCATTTGAAATATGTGTACTAATTGAATTACTTTCAAATCACAGGAATGAGATTTTTTCACTTTTTTCTCGAAAAAAAAGCCTCTTTCCCCCTTTTTTTCTTACAATGATCTTGGAATCCGTGTTCTTAAAAAAATTAAGAGATATCCGCTCCTCCTTTTGCAAGAAATGCTAAGAAAAACGACCCTTGTGATTGAATTTTTTTTTTTTTTTCAAAATAATCTACATTTTAAAGTTAAAAATTTGTTGAAAACCAAGTAGAATGTAACTAATTGCTTACTGTCATAAATTGAAAAAAAATTTCATTTACATTCAAAATCGTATTTTAAAAGTATATATATATATTGTTACAAACATGGAAAGACGCTTCCCAGCAATGAAAGTCTTATTTTTGGGAAGAGAGTTTTACAATGTTAAGCATGGAGTGACCTCAGCGTCTGTTATGGCACTCCTGACCTTGGCGACGACCTTGGCGACAAATAGATGATTCCCGAAAAAGCAACCCTTTTCTCGATATTTCTACTAGGAAAGAGAATAGACGAGAAAACACCATGTGACGTCACGGCCTGTCGGAGAGAATATTTAAGGACGGTACCTAGTTCAGCAGAGCGTCTTTGATCGACTGGTTACTTCGCTTTGAAGCGTGAACGTCTTCGGAGTTCTATCCTCTGTGTGAGCTAATCAGCTGGTGAGCTGAGCTGTTATTGTTGTTACTAGTTATTTGCTGACTGTTTGTGTTGTTAGATATCAAAGTGCTGAACTGTCATTACCTGTGAATTGTTGTCTATTTGCATTGGTAATCTGTGCAAGGACTATTGTTTCCTGTACCTGTGCTACGTGTTTTCCTGCATATTTGTAAATAAACCTTCATTCTCCATTATCCTGCGTGTTGGACTGTTTACACCATACACCCACAGTAAGACTTCGTGCAACACTGGTGTCCAGAAGTGGGATATTTGTGTATGGTGAAAACGAGATCTCAGACAAAGATGGCTGAGAACGCTGATCTGCTTGCTCTGCTAGCCGAGATGAAGAAATCTATGGAGAAAGGACAAGAAGAAATGAAGGATAGAATGGAGAAAGGACAAGAGGAAATGAGAAAAGGACAAGAAGAAATGAAGGATAGAATGGAGAAAGGAAAGGAGAAAAGGACAAGAAGAAATGAAGAAAATCAGATCCAATCACACGTCGAAAGTAAAGTCGGAGAAATTAAAGATCATGTCAACAGTTGCATAGAGAAAATAGAAGAAGATGTCCAAAGCGTGAAAAGAGAGATTGGAGAGGTAAAGGGCGAGGTTGAAAGGAAGATCGAGGAAGTGGAAGACAAAGTACAAGGAAAGATAGAGGAAGTCAAAGAAAAAGTTCAAGTGAAGATCGGCAACATAGAGAAGAGGCTCCGTGAACTCGAGGACAGACCAATCAATTTCCCGGCAAATCCAGACCTCACGTATTCCAGACCAACGGTCAAATCCCAGACATTCGATGGACAAACGTCTTGGACTGTTTTCAAAACTCAGTTTAACGTTGTGAGCTCTGCGAATGGATGGAATAATCGTGTGAAAGCCAGTCAACTTGTGGCCTCTCTCCGAGGATCAGCAGCAGAAGTTCTTCAGGGAATACCTTCTGGTAAGTTGACGGACCTTATGACCATCGAGAACGCTCTAGAAGCCCGATTCGGAGACAGTCACCTTACCCAGTTTTATAGGACTGAATTGAAGACGAGACGGCAAAAGCCAGGAGAAAGCCTTCAGGTATTAGCCGCCGATGTGGAGCGACTAATGAGCCTGGCCTACGCCGAGTGCCCTCAGGATGTCCGAGACAGCCTAGCAGCCCAGTACTTTGTCGACGCTATCAGAGATGAAGATACTCAGCACGCAACACTGTTGATGGATGCCAAAGACTTGAAATCAGCCTTGGCATATAGCATGAAGTATGAGGCTGCGAAAACTGTTTCCAAAACATCCCGAAATGTAAGATCGATAGAGGTAGAAGATGGTACTGGGAAAGAAAAAGATGAAAAATTCGACTGTTTATTGAAAGCTTTGGAAAAATTATTAAACAGTCATTTTGCTGGGAAGAACACTCCTCGACGAAATCCGAACGTGACTTGCTGGAAGTGTAACAAAATGGGGCACGTACAGAGGGAGTGCCAGACAATTTCTCCCATCCAGAAAACTAATGTATGGCCGTCTTACGGGGCGAAGGCTGCCTTTTCTCAATAAAGCTCTTGAAGAAGGACTAAAAGTTTCCGCACTTTGCGGAGGAAGAAATGGACTCTACTTGGAAGGATCTATTTGCGGTATCCCTTGTTTGATGTTAGTGGACACCGGCGCCAATGTCACTCTCGTAAGGACAGACTTGGCCCAGAAATTAAAGGGGAATTTTATTTGCACGGCTCCTAACATTTCTTTAAAGACCGCTACTGGTGAAAAGGCGGAGATACACGGGAAGCTGGATGCAGCAATTGAATGCGGATCTAGAAAATTCCAACACAAAATCTACGTAGCTGACATCACCGATCCCTGTATTCTCGGCCTGGATTTTCTACAAAAATTTAGCTTCATGGTGGACCTGGAGAAGAACGAGATTCGGACAGGAGGAGAGGAAATTCCTTTGTTTTCAGCCAGTGCAGAGGATTCGAAGTTATGCTCTGTATTGGCTAAAGAGAAAACTATTATACCAGCAAGATCGGAATGTCTTATCCAGGGAGTCCCAGAAGCTTCTGGGAAATTTAGATACGCCGTAACGGACTTCCCTAGCCAAGATTCCCAGAAAGGTGTCCTTGTGGCGGCCACACTCGTTGATTTAAAAAAAGAAGCCATCCCCGTTCGAGTTCTGAATTTGGACCATAAACCCAAAACCATCGTCAAAGGAGCTGTTATTGCGACGTGTGAGCCAGTGGTGGATATCGTTGCTCGTCCTCAAGAATTTTCCGAATCACTACGCCTCCCGTCAATCTTGGAGAATTTGAAGGGCTTAATGAAGAACAACGAACAGCAGTGAAGGAATTCCTACAAGAATTTCAGAACTTGTTTTCTACTAGTGACTCTGATGTCGGCCGCTGCAATATGACTCAGCATAGAATTAATACAGGTAATCATCCCCCAATCAAGCAATATCCAAGACGTTTGCCTCTTGCAAAGAAAGAGGAAGCGGAGCGCTTAGTTAAAGAGATGGTGGATAACGGAATAATAGAAGAATCGTCAGGACCTTGGGCTTCGCCTATTGTGCTTGTTAAGAAGAAAGATAGGTCGACACGTTTCTGTGTTGACTACAGGAAGTTAAACGAGATTACGATAAAGGATAGTTATCCTCTACCACGGATAGACGACACCCTGGATGCTTTGAACGGAAGCCAATGGTTCTCGACATTAGACTTCAAAAGTGGATACTGGCAAGTCGAGATCCAACTTGAAGATAAAGAAAAGACAACCTTCACCACCGGACAAGGACTCTGGCAATTTAAGGTAATGCCTTTCGGACTTTGTAACGCCCCTGCCACATTCGAACGATTAATGGAGACAGTATTGCGTGGACTTACGTCTGAAGCCTGCCTAGTTTATCTTGATGACATTATTATAGTAGGACGAACATTTCAAGAACACCTTAATAATATTCGTAAAGTATTCCAGAGACTGCAGAAAGCTAACCTCAAGCTAAGTCCAAAGAAATGCAGATTCTTCCGAAAGGAAGTTTCTTATCTTGGACACATAATTTCAGCAGACGGAGTTAAAACCGACCCAGAAAAGACTAAGGCAGTAGTTGATTG
>BGPR01016084.1:0-35010 GCA_013235015.1 Araneus ventricosus
TTTTTATTGATTTACATTTAATCTTTAACTCTCTCATACCGAGCGGGGCGGTCTCGGGCGGTCAAGAATTTGCGACGAAAGCCGGTCTGAGGCGGTTTCCTTCTTTTGAGGGGAGGTGAGGTTGTAAGATCGCTTAGGAGGTAAGCGAGATAGTTGTGGGTCCAATTATCCTTGCCAACCACAGCCCATTTCCATGCGCCTTATGGGAAGGTTATAGCACGAGGTAGGTGGGGAAAATTACCACCCATGTTGGAAGAGTACAATTCATGTATTTTCCTCTAAAAAAGTCCCGGTTTTAAAGGAGCTAGTAGAAAAGTCGCCTAGGGATTAAAGACTTAAGCAAATAGTTTCTAAGTAATAAATATTAACAAAAAGCTGCAATAAACCTCTTTAGACTTTTTAAATACTCTAGTACGAAATATGCAAGGATTGTTGTGTCAGCTAACTGAAAAACAAACTGGAACACACTGATCTGACAGCAAATTTGAAAACTTGAAAAATATCCTAAGCATAATTCTGTGAAATGTAAGAGAAACTTTATATTAATTTGAATAAGTGCGAAGGCATAGATCTTGTAAAGCAAATGTAAGCACGAAATTGAGAGGACATACGACTGTTAAATTTCGAAAATTTTCGATTTTATGAAAAAATATATATATATTATTCACCAGTTGTTTCTGAACAATTTAAAATAATCTACGTTAAAAAAATTTAATAATTATGAAAATTATGAAGGAAAAGGCATCAGTTGTTCAACGTAAACATTGAAAAGCACCATATCTTTAAAGCGTTGTATCTCAAAATGTGTTTTTTTTAATATTGCGCGCACAATATCTCAAGAACTATTGAATATTTTTACATAAAATTTTTTCTGAATATGTATTACGCTATGTTCTACAAATTAAACCACAATTTTTGTCCACAATTTTCTCTCCAAAGAAATTTTGTTGCGGGTATAGAAACGTTGAAATTTCAACTATTTTAACACTTTATTTTAAATTGATATATAAAATAGAATTTAAATTTATATGTAAATAAATTGTGGTTTAATTTCTTAAACAGACTGTTTAGAGCATTGAAATACCCAACAAATTGTGTTTAGACCAATATTTTATCCATAATCTTGCTCGCAAGGTGGTTATTTCATTTTTTCTCGAAAAATTATATCCATATTTATTACTCTCTCAAAGAAATACGTACAAATATTAAGGTTTCAAAATCTGCGCACTATAACAGAAAGATTAGATATATTTCCAGAAAAAAATGAGTTTGTGAATTGCATTGTTTCAGAGATGCAATGTATCGAATTTGACAATTTTTCCCCTATTTTTGGGGAGTTTAAGAGTCGTATGTCCCCTTAAATTACATTGAAAATAATGCAAGAAATAGCAATCGCCAGGGGTCCGTGGCACCAAAAGTCCCGGGGCCCCTAGACAGTTGCCTACTTTTCTTATTTGATAATCGGGCCTTGGGCATCATGTTCAAGCGGCAGGTAGTTGTTGTGCATATTGGCCGTTATTCGACAGTGGATAGGTGTGGACGACTCAAACGTTGCCCCCGTGGTACACGTATCCCTATGGGGTACGCGGTACACTGGTCAAAAATAGCGTTTAATACATAACATGAGGATTTAAAATGAGAAAAAGTTACTCTCAAACATTTTTTAAATGCTTTAATCCTTTCCTCAATAAATATTTTATTCTTGTCTATTTATTTATTAATTTATTTATCCAACAAAATAAAAATATATTTTAGCATTCATAAATGCAGCTGATATATTTAAAACTTAAACTCATGATATAAATAGAATTGACCAATGAGAAATATGTTAACGACAGATTCCGAAAATAGCTCTTGGAAAAAAAATTACGAAAAGACTGACGAATTTTTCGAATTTCGCTTTCTTCGATAAACCGTTCGTTCATCCATCTATCCAATAAAATACATACATATCTTTTTCATTTATAAATGCAATGGATATAAAACTTTAGCTCTGGAGGCAGATAAAATTAGTCAAGGAGAAAAATTTCAGCTACAGGTTAAAGAAATATTTCATGGGAAAATAATTCTGAAAGGACATTCAAATTGTTTCCACTTTTCCTTTCCGCAATATATCTTTTATTATCTTTATATATAAAAGGCAAATACCGTGACTCACTGACTGACTCAGTCATCGCGAAATCTCCTAAACCACTGGGACTAGAAACTTGGCAGGCGGTTGCTTCTTGGGGAGTAGGTGCTCAGCAAGAAAGGATTTTTCGAAATTTTAATTAGAATTTGAATTATTTGAAAATTACTTTAAATTTTAACGTTTTTCTGGAATAACTTTGGATCCTATTATCACAAAAACAGTAGTTTTACCTCATCTTAAAGATAAAAAAATTAGTTTTTCAATGACACCGATTTTATTTCCATGCGACATTTTGTTCAATTTTTATTAATGTTTCAAAATGTTTTAAAACATGAATTGTAACAATGTTTTTATTGTTGTAAATAAAATTCAAATCATCTCATTATTTCAGCAAATATTTTTCACGCGCTTTTGCAAATGTTACGGTTGTGATACTAAAAATTATTTTCTTGGGAAATTAACTCCAAAGCAGAATTTTCACTTTAGAATTCATTGCGTTGCTGAAATATTTTATCGCACTTCCTTCAAAGTAATATTTTTATAAATCGTGGCAACAGAAATTGATTTCAGGTTTGTTTGTTTTCATTGTGTGCGATTTAAATTAAGATGATTTTCATCCTTTCTTCAAGCATTTAATCTCATGCTTTCTTCCCATTTTAAATTTATGAGGCGTGAAAGCACTTTCCATTTTTTGTATATTGCATTACAGGTAATTTTTTATTAAAATTTTGGTTAGGCTTGCAGTCAAACTTGAATCTCCTCAAGTGATAAATCATCCAATTTGATATTAGAAACTAGAAATTACAGCCTGAAACTAGGAATTACAAAAAGGCAAAAATGTTCGGGAAAACTAACTATTTTTTAAATTTTATGGTCTAACTCCTATACCCCCTGCTCTTTTAGATGTCTATGAATGTTTTGCCACCTCACATTTTGTACCCACTGGTTCACACGGGCGTCCAGCATGTTCGGCTTTTGTGACCCTATTCAGCGGTAATCATTCTATCGAACGATGAGTGATAGATGAATTGAGTGAAATTATTTGAAACTCAGTTTGTAAGTTGCTGCAATGCATCATACAGAATTGTATCGCCCGCATTTTAAAATTTACGTCTTTAAATATTTTACTATCTGCCAAATACAATAAAATATTAAGTTTTTTGTTCATCTTTCCTCAGTTATCGTTTCTGGAACTGCGAAGGGGAAAGCTATAATTAATATAAAATACAAAAATAAAATTAATCTGAACGGGAGAACCAGCTGGTCGCCGAAGGCGGCTGGTTATTTATATAACTATCTATCCAACAAAACATAAACATATTTTTCATATTTATATATCCAGTGTATATGAATCGTAAACTTACGACACAAAGTTAGACTATAAAAGATATGTTAACGCCAGATTATTAAAATTAATCATGGAAAAAATTATTAAGAGACTGCTGCATTCATTTTTTTTTTTACTTTTGCTTTCCTAGATATGTCTTTCATTCTTATATATCCATCCAACGAAAGGTATACGCATTCTTTGCATTTATAAATGCAGTGGATATAAAACTTTAGCTCACGACACAAATAAAATTAGACAATGAGAAAAATTTTAACGACAGGTTACAAAAATATTTCATGGCAACAGAATAAAGGAAGGACTTCCAAATTTTTTCCCTTTTTCCTTTCCTCAATATATCTTTCATTCTTCCTCTCGTGGGAAGACCCGACGAACTTTCCGTAGTCGCTCAAACTGTCACTCATGTACTGTCAAGCGAAAGAAATGCTATTCAGGAAATCCATTTTTTATTTTTGCTTTCAGGGGCATAAAAATGTATCACGAACGTGAAATGCTGAAAACAAGAAAAGGAGAAAACAGACATCAAGGAAGAGTGATGCGAAGCCCCAAAGCTTATACTTAGAGATTGAAAAGTAAAATATTGCGCAGAGGTCTGCTTTCCTGGAGTTTCCCGAAAGGACTTTATATTTTGTAAATATAAAAGAAAAACACTCGTAGGTATTTCGATATAAAGAAATCTTCATGCAAGCTGACGAGAAACATTAATCACGAATATACAGTGTTTTACGACTTCTGAAACAACACAACATAGTTATTTGCTGAGTCAAAAGAGAGAAAGGGATTTTGTCTTCAATGTGTTTTAGTTCATTGTATCAGAAGGAAGTATTTACTTTCGGATACTGTATGGCAACATGAATTTTGAATGAAACGTAGTTTGGACATGAAAGTTATTTGATAATTAGTTTTCTTAATCAAGCATTGCAAGCAAAATGTTGCATAGAGGTCTGCTTTCCTGGAGTTTCCTGAAAGGAATTTATATTTTGTAAATATAGAAGAAAAACACTTACAGGTATTTTGATATAAAGAAATCTTTATACAAGCTGACGAGAAACATTAATCACAAATATACAGTGTTTTACGGTTTATGAAGCAACACAAACTAGTTATTTGCTGAGTCAGAACAGAAAAAAGGATTTTGTCTTCAATGTGTTTATTTCATTGTATCAAAAGGAAGTATTTACTTTGGGATACTGTATGGCAACACGAATTTGGAATGAGATATACTTTGGTGTTGAAAGGTATTTGATATTTAGTTTTCTTAATCAAGCATTACAAGCAAAATATTGCATAGATGTCTGCTTTCCTGGAGTTTCCCGAAAGGAATTTATAATTTGTAAATATAAAAGAAAAACACTTACAGGTATTTTGATATAAAGAAATCTTTATAGAAGTTGACGAGAAATATTAATTACGAATATACAGTGTTTTACGACTTGTGAAACAACACAACCTAGTTATTTGCTGAGTCAGAATAGCGAAAGGGATTTTGTCTTCAATGTGTTTTAGTTCATTGTATGAAAAGGAAATATTTACTTTGGGATAATGTATGACAACAAGAATTTGGAATGAAATATACGTTGGCGTTGGAAGATATTTGATATTTAGTTTTCTTAATCAAACATTACAAGCAAAATATTGCATAGATGTCTGCATAAACATTAATAACGGATATACAGTGTTTTACAACCTGTGAAACGTGTGATTTGTGAGTCAGCACAGAAAAAGGGATTTTGTCTTCAATGTGTTTTAGTTCATCGTATCAAAAGGAAGTATTTACTTTGGGATAATGTATGGCAACTCGAATTTGGATTGAAATATACTTTGGCGATGAAAGGTATTTGATATTTAGTTTTCTTAATCAAGCATTACAAGCAAAATATTGCATAGATGTCTGCTTTCCTGGAGTTTCCCGAAAGGAATTTATATTTTGTAAATATAAAAGAAAAACACTTATAAGTATTTTGATATAAAGAAATCTTTATAGAAGCTGACGAGAAACATTAATAACGAATATACAGTGTTTTACAACATGTGAAACAAGTGATTTGTGAGTCAGCGCAGAAAAAGGGATTTTGTCTTCAATATGTTTTAGTTCATTGTATCAAAAAGAAGTATTTACATTAGGATAGCATATGGCAACATGCATTGTGACTGAAACATAGTTTGGACATGAAAGTTATTTGATATTTAGGTTTCTTAATTAAGCATTGCAAACAAAATGTTGCATGGAGGCCTAATTTCTTGGATTTGGCCGAAGGTAGCGTATATATTTAAAATGTAAAAGAAAAACATTTATAGATGTTTTGATTTAAAGAAGTCTTTATACAAGCTGACGAGAAACATTAATCACAAATATGCGGTGTTTTACGGTTTATGAAGCAACACAAATTAGTGAGCACAGAGTTAGCACGGAAAAAGGAATTTGATCTTTAATGTGTTTTCGTTCATTTTATCAAAAAGAATAATTTATTTTGGATACTATTAGGAGACATGAATTTCGGCTGAAACATAGTTTGGTCGTGAAAGATATTTATATATTGTGTACACCAATCCAGTGTCGCCGAATAAGATTTTTCTCGGCAAATTTATCAGTCTGTCGACCTATACCTTAATCTAACTATGAAGAGTCCTTTCTGACAAGTTGTGTTCACTTCAAATCTTAAAACGAACTTTGAAACATAAATGGACATGTTTAACGAAATTAAATTCTGTAACTACAAAACTCTGAAAGGCTCTAGCGAAAATATTTCAATTTATCTCTTAATATTAACTAACATGAAAAATTAAATTAATTAGAAATATGATTCCCAAATGATTGCATTGAAAATTAAAAGATTTGACCGTTTTTTTATGACGTTTTTAAATATATTTATCAGCCTTGTATCATAATGATTACGAGAAACGTAACAAAGTCACAGATGCGGTAAGTCACAGACTCAAAGTTAGCATGCATTAGATTTGGTACAAATTTCTTTCTAAAACTTTTGATCTTCAGTTCTTTCAACAATTTTTATCGAACTTTTCCAGCTTCAATAATAAAGTTCTAATGTTAAATTGCATTTTATACTACTTACATTGTACTATTTTAAAAATGATATTTTGACTGCTTTATAATTAAATAACATGTTTTCTTGTTTCACTTTCAATTATCAGTTTTAATTCTCAATTTATTTCTCTTTTTTCCATATTTTCAACTGCAAGCCTTTCGCATTCCGCTAGGAGAAAGTTGAGAATTACATGTTGAGAATAATTACAGTACGTATCTTATTTATAAAGACCACTCCCATTATCTCCTTGCTTCGCCTTTTGACCAGCATACAGCATCGATCCTCTTTGCCATGGATGCCACAATATGTTGATGCATACTCTGTGGAATCTGACACCAGAATTCCGTGCATAGTAGTTTCCAATCGGGTAAGATTTGATGGCTGTGGATTCAGCTGTCAGATGTCTATTTCGACGTCGTGCCTCAAATGCTCAATCGGATTAAAACGTGGGGGTTGTGATGGCCTGCTTAGCAGCGTGGAATCACGGTACTCCGACCATCTAGCCGTTGTCCCGCTGAAAGCATTCAGTTCCAGCGTGGTAAAGAAGACGAATTTGATCAGATATGAAAGTTTGAACATCTTTATACAATAAGACTTTTGAACGAGAAGGATTAGCATTGCAATCTCGCAACCGACGAAATTATACTCTATCAAACTATATCAACGGTACAAGATTTGCATTACAGAGAGTTTAAAAATTTTGAAAATATTAGTTCATTCATTCATAAGAAGTCATGTGTTAAACAAGAAGTTAACCTTCGAACTAACCAGATTAATATAAGCTCATTCTGCCAGTTATAAAGTCAAAATAAATCTTCATCCTTTCAGATAAGTGACTGTTAATTCCTTTTTATCCAACGGGTAATAAAAATGCCGTCATGAATTAAGAATACCTATACTTCATGTTCAGAAAAAGTGGTAGTTCGAATCCCAATTTATCCGAGAATCCATGGCACGCGCAAATCTTTATTTGGGGAAAGGTCTCGACCTCGGGACCGGAGGGTCGAAGGTACGAAACCCGATCAGAAGTTTGGAGAGGTGGGTGCCAGCTCAGGTGTCGTCCTCGTCATCTGACCTCGGTTCAAAATTACGAGGTCCGTCCGTAAATAGCCCTCGTGTTGCTTCAAAACGGGACGTTAATATAACTTAACTTAACTGGACTTCATATTCGTGTTAAAATGGAGCATTTACCAGACAAATTAATGAGTTAATAATAGATAAAGAGACTTAACGGATTTAAGATTCCACACTCTATTTAATGCAGTACAGTATAGAAGCACAGAAAAAATTGTGGTCTGAGCATTCAGTAAACGGCAACGACAACTTGTTGGATACTTAGATTCAGCTTTCCTTTGAGCCTGCACAAGCACACAACAGCAATGCTTCAGTGCAAAACTTTCGTTTTATATTCGTCCATGAGAGCTGCATAAATAAGCCATAATACAATTCGATGATAATACATTGTCTGCTGTATTCCAGAAGGAATAAATTATTCTTATAATATTCCCAAGAACTCACCAATGTAATTTTAAACAAATCTCTTCTTCCGAAATATGCCGCAAAAAAAAGCGAAAAATCCAGTAGATCCAAAGATTTAAAACTTGTGTTATATCATTTTAACTACGAAGAAACTCCGTTTAAAATTGTGGTTATATAAAAATATGAACTGGTTCTTTAATAATAACTTAGCGACTTGATATGCGAAATACTTAACTCAGTTGGTACGTCTCATGCTTACATTTCTTTTTCAGCTTCCGAATCGACATATTGGTGGACACTGAGAGATCTTATATTAACTACCAGATATAGATTTCAAGCACAAGAAGTTTTTATATTGATTAATTTTGGAATTTTTAAAAATTTTTAATGAATTTCAATGTAATGATTGATCACTTCACAAAGTTGTTTCCTTCGTGTTTCTTACTAAATTATTTCGTTTTACTTACTACTTGAAAATAAGTTTTATAAATTACGCAAAGCAACAGAATATACAAAACACTCATTTAAAGCGTTGTGTTTTCTTAATTATCGAGCCGCCACTAAATTTAAATATACAATAATATTTCAGAAACGCTCTTACATTTCTACATTTCTTACATCATTTTCTGTAACACGGTTTTCAAGACTTCCTACGCAATGGTAAAGAATTCTTTTCGGCAGAATTCTTCCAGAAAGCGAGGAAGAGCAGTCTGGCCCCTTAGGGGAAATTATGGGATTCGAGTCCAATTCTCTGGGTCGTGATCACCGGCTGACACCCATCAAGGGAGTCACTTCCTGTCCATTTTTCAGTGCCATCTTGCGGTCAATGGACCAACAGCATGGAACAGAAACCGCAAGAGCATTAACCCGCCCAAAATCACCCGCAAGATCTCGGCAATCTAGGACTACTTTCCTTAACTTTCATCTTAACGGTCACTCCGCTGGACTAGAAGTGAATAATACTGGAAGTAAAACCCCTCCCCCTCCTCACATTCCTGTCTGGCCGTCTTAGTGACCCCCTTCAGTGAGGAAAATGGTCAATTATGGCCACGGTGGTCATTTATAAGAAAACCGACCAGTGGAAGCTGTTTGGTGAGAGCAAAATGTGTAATCTTGTTTTTTCCTTTTCCACTGTTATTTATTTCGCATCAGAATTCAACTGATAGTAAAACAGATTAAACTATTTTGTCAAAATGTAACGGCAAGAAGACAACTTGATTTTCGAGAAGATTGTTAAACAAATTCTATCTTGAAATCAATGGCTCACTAAAAATTGATTTCTGGAGTTCTTATGATGATTCGGAGATTTTAAAAATAGTATTCTTATTGTATTTTTCAGAATGAAGAAAAAATAAAGAAATTCCAGGAATTTTCAGATTTCAAATGGGAACCTGATTTCAGTTTGCAGGCAGCCGTATAAATTGTATTTCATAAAAGTCTAAAGCCACATTTTTATGAAGTTGTAAAACAATATGAAGAATGCGTTTCAAGAGACGAATTGGCCAGGGTAGTATAGTAACTTTTGCATGAAACTAAAAAGGCAGTACACAAAATTTGAATAAATACAAATCATACTGTTTTACTTTTGGCTATCTTTGTAGTTGCACACTCTACAAATTTTATACATTCGAAGTTTTTATAATTTAAACCCGTTTATAAAGAAAATAACCTTTTTTGGTCCTCTGTAAGATTAACAAAGGATCTTAGATAGCATCGGGAATGTATATTAACCTATGTGAATTCTAACTAAGCTGGTCGCCGAAGGCGGCTTGCTATAAATATAACAGAGCAATAATACCAGCTTACAAAACACTTCATTTTCTTTTTTCATAGCTGATTTCCTGCACATTTTGGCTTATAATTAGCATTTTATATCCTCACCAAAAATTTACTCCCACCCCCAAAAATTTGTTTTATTAATGAAAGGTATTTTTTTTTTACAATTGGTCTCTTGGCAAATGAGAAATTAGAGGAAATTTGAAATAAAACAAATTATATAAAATTTATGAAACTTTATCGTACTTGCAGCACTTCAAGACATGTTACGTTAAACAATAAATTTTATTTTATTTATTTATTTTTTTGCATCAAAAGACAGATTTTCAGCGTCAATAAAAATTTAAAGAAGAAAAAAGTTATTTCGTTCCACGCTTATGTGCATTATTTAGATAGATATACTTCAAAAATAACTGCAACAAATGCGAGCGAATCCATGCTCCTATTGTACTTATATTTACTAGCATTACACAATCAATATCATATGATTAAACTCCTTAGAATTCGGTACCTAGCGTGAAGGCTGCCGAGTTAAGGTTTAGAAATAAAGTTTTTATAGCCACTTCATATAAAAAAAGTAAGAACTCGAGATATTTTTTATTACGCCAAGGACACTTTATCATCTTTACATTTTTCTAGTCACCAGCCATTTTTCATTATTCATCTAAGCTCGTTTATTATTTTTAGTAGTGTTTTATACGCCCAAGCACTTTCTCAGATATTTTTTATGTATTTTTCTCTTGACGCATTTTTTTCCAGTTTAGTAAAAGTGCCTTTCAGAAAGGATAATAGTTATTATTTTCTTCCTTCCAGATATAAAATTCAATTATTTTAATTTTTTTAACTTTCTTTTGCAGGACTTTTTTGGACTGAAGTCATTTTTAAGTTTTCTTTCCTGATTTACGAAAACAGCAATTCTGCATTAATATATCGTTTATGCTTTGAAGCTCTCGAAAATGGAATCAGGACACATTTGGAGGTTTTTTTGAGTATTTTAAACACCAAAAAACGTAAAATATTAAATTGTGTGCTATTTAAATTCGTATATGAATCTGTAAAAAGAAAAAAGGCATGTAAAATATAGAATAAAGTATTTTAAATGTCTTATAGATACTTCATATATATATAAACAAGATATTTATGAAAAAGGAATTCCCAAATGAAAAATATTCAGAAATCATTAAACTTTCATGTTCAAAATGTTGAAAAGTGTACGTTAATTTTTAAACTTCAGTTAGAAATAGAGTAATAATTTTTAATCAGAAAATTTTTGCTTTTAATAAGGATAATAAATTTATTTGTTTTTTGAAGAGTACTCTAAAATATTTTATTTACAAACACTAAATATTTTTTCAGATATTTATGCCAACAAAATTGTTGCGTTTCATTTCTTTTTTTTTTCTGAACGTAATAGAGGATTTTAAGCATGATTTTTATTATTATAAATGGTTTTATTGACCTTGCTCTTAAAAATTAAATGCTTTTAAGTTTTTATTCATATTGTATCATTACTTGTTTCCTTTTTGAACTTTGTTTAAATGCATATCTGAATTTTATTTTTAAATTAGGAAATAAATTTTAGCTAATTATATGTCTCTAAGATATCTTGTTTCTCCGAATATCATTGAACAGAAATCAACGTAAGCCAATAAACTAAAATTACTATTTTACGAAATTAAGCGAATTCATACGATAAACGAAATTCTTTCTTAGAAAGTTTACATCATAGATTGAATGTTTTAAGCCAGCTGAAATTATTATAATCATTATATTATAATTGTTTCTGTATCGAATATAGATTTTATTCAACACCATGAAACATTGTCGAAATGAGACATAATAAATCGAAATGTGTACTCTTTTCTACGTTTGTGCATATTCTGCCCCTGTTTAAATCTTTCAGCAATATTGTATTTTTTCCACAGCATTTCAGCAGTCGATTTCTTTATTAGGTTTAATGTTTAAAAATTTATCTGCATTGAAAATTGATATTTTTTTATGAAAATCACAAGTAGAAACCCGTTAACATGCACTTGATTTACCTTCAGTTAATATTTTGTGGAACACCTTTAATTAATCAAAAAATTAACTATCTTTACAGAAAAAGCGAAGTTTTACTGTCAAGTAACACGCAGTTTGCATTGTTGTTCCCTGATATATAATTTTGGATAAAATAATTGTAAGAAACAATAAAGAAATGATTTTAGGCATTTTATTATAAAGGGAAAATATGTTAAATATCCTTTTTCAGCTTCAAAAAGTTAATTCTTTAATGATTCTTATCAATAAAATTTCAGAATTACGTAATGTCATTAAGAGGATTTTGAAAAAAAAATTATTTTTAGATGAAAAATTGCATTTAATTATTGTCTCTTATTTCAATCATAAAGTACCGCCCCTTTTTACACCATGGAAAGTTCAAATTGACCAAATCAGGCAAAAGCTATCTTCTACATTTCGTGGGGTTACGATGACTTCGAGTTAGACAGTCTCTGCTTCAGGATCAATGGGTAACAAATTCGAGACAAGATTTAACCAAAAATCCAGCATGCAAGCGGGGATCATGCAAGTTAAATCTGTCGAGGCTTTACGTCCTCCATTGATACTCTGTGGCATATATATGAAAAGAGGTAACAATTCAGCTGTCGCCCTCGTCATCTAAGCATGGCCCAACATTTCGAGCAACCCCAATTGACCAACTCGGACAAAAGCTATCTTCTACATTTCGTGGGGTTACGATGATTTCGTGTTAGAGAGTCTCTGCTTCAGGATCGATGGGTAACAAATTTGAGATAAGATTTAACCAAAACTGCAGCATGCAAACGGGGATCATGCAAGCTTCTTTAATGATTCTTATCAATAAATTTCAGAATTATATAGTGTCATTAAGAGGATTTAAAAAAAACATTATTTAGATGAAAAATTGCAAAAATTGCATTTAATTATTGCCTCTTATTTCATTCATAAAGTACCACCTCATTTTACATCATCAAAAGTTCAAATTGATCAACTCAGACAGAAGCTATCTTCTACGTTTTGTGGGGTTGCGATGACTTCGTGTTAGAGAGTCTCTGCTTCAGGATCGACGGGTAACAAATTCGAGATCAACTCAGACAAAAGCTATCTTCTACGTTTCGTAGGGTTATGATGACTTCGTGTTAGAGAGTCGCTGATTGAGGATCGATGAGTAACAAATTCGAGACGAGATTTAACCAAAAATCCAGCATGCAAGCGGGGATCATGCAAGTTAAATCTGTCGAGGCTTTAAGACCTCCACTGATACTCTGTGGCATATATAGAAAAGGGGCAACAATTCAGCTGTCGTCCTCGTCATCTAAGCTTCGCCCAACTTTTCGAGCATCCCATCATTGTCTCGAGTCGCTTCCAAACAGAATGCTAGTTGGGCTTATCAATTTTGTGTGATTTCCACAGTTGTCACAAACTGTAGCTTTTTTCAATACTGTAGGATATTTTATAATATTTCTTAAGAGACGAAATATGTGCTATTCAAAATTTTTAAGATATTGTACAATGCTACTCGGTGTTATATTTTACAGTATTGAAATATTTCATACAATATTTCGGATATTTTATATTTTTATTTATTTGCCTATACCGACATAGCCTACCCAAAGGGTGTAAGCCACTGATTCGGAAAGCGGGGGATTTGATTGAGAAAAACACTTCAGCAGTCCTGAGTTACACCGAATGTAAAAAAATAATCATAAAATACAAAAGTTTTGAACAAGCTCAAAAGGCAAATCAAGAGTCAAAAAAATTACTACTTCTTGTTAAAACAACACATTAAAATACCGATAAATCAAAAGTCTAATAAAAAATAAAAAACTTAAGATATAAAACACATTACAGAATGTATGACTATTCAAAATATTTTATTGCATTTTCTTGTACTACTGAGTTGTTTAACGTGTGACATCTGCACTTAGCACGACTGTGCATGGCACATCGCTATGGATAACACTTGCGGTTTCCTCCTGAGGTATAAGAGATTGTGAGCTTCATCAATGAATAACTTACTTGGAATTCAACGAAGATATATGAGATCGTGTTCTGTGGTCTCCGCTGTATTCTCTAACCATGTTTTAATGTATCAGTTCATATTTGTTGAGGTTCCTTCCAAGCATTATGTTTATAAAGCTTTATCTTGTTCTGAAGGATGGAGTTAGTTAATTTGAGTCCCTTGAAATTAGATACATGTTGAACACGCACTAGCCACGCAGCTTTAGTGTGATAGTGCGTGTTCAACTTGCATCTAATCAACTACATTAAGTACTTTCGAGCATCGGATATCTATTTCCTACGTTACTTTTTCCTTCGGCTGAATATTGGAGAACTTTCAGCGCAATGTTATATGTTACTTCTGGGAAAATGTTATATGTTTTATTGTTTCAGAGACAAGTCTCACAAGAAATTATCAACAACTTTAATCAGTGCATTATCGATCAACTGTGAAAGAACTGCATTTTGATATCGATAAGAAAGTCATAGCACTCTTATCTTACAGCTTGCTTAAGAAAATTCAAAACTATCATTGACCAAGCCCACAGCTTAATAGATTATTCATATGAAAACAAAATTAAGTTGATATTTTTAAAACATCGCGATTATGAGTGAATGAAATATTTAAATCTAAATATGTTTTAGAAATTTTTTTCTTTTCTTTTTGCAAATAGATATTTTCAAACCTTTTGCCTTAGTAAATGAGGGAAAAAACCGCAGTATAAAATAGTTTTTCCTTTAACACATCTGCAACGCTTTCCTTTAAAAAAACATTCAATTCTAAAGACCTGAACAAAAATATTTCTTTATTCCACAAAGTTCTTTGTCTTCCACAAACAATTCCTTAATTTAAAAACAACCGAACGGAAACTTCGTCCAAAAAACATTTTGCAAACCCAATGATTTTCCGACAATCCTTTAACTCTAAAATAAATGATATCAAATAAGAAGGAAAAAACTTCCTATTATTATTTTTCACTTTCTCGATCTCGCTTGCAAACAAGAGGAAAAGACCCTCAGGGCTGCTAATCCAGCACAAACCATCACTTTCCCTAATTCTTTATCCAAACAGGTACAAAACCTGTGGTCTGGTAATCCACCCCTATCCTTCTTCACCTTCCCCCGATTCTCAACCCCCACCCCAGCACAAATCCGTCTCTTTTTGAGTCTCGAAGGTCTCTTTGGTGCAGGAGACCTTTTTTGTTTTATCCCAATGGATTGCTATGAAAGGTAAACAAAAGGATTTCTGGATGCCACGAGAGGGGATTTAGCCGGGATCGTATGGCATTTCATGTCCCAGAACGGGACTAACAGATTGGGAGATGCGATTGTTAAAAGTAGGGGGGATGAGTTGAATTGCGAGTGGCAGAAGTAAAAATGATATCGCTTTGTGAAATAGTAGATTGTTATCAGAGAATTTTTTTTGTATATGCTTAGTTCGATATCTATTTTACCATTCTAATTGTTGTCATATACATGCATAAATGGGTATTCCGTAAAGCATGCGAAATTATTGAAGACAATAAAATTATATAAAATAAAAAAATACACGTAGGGAATAAAACAATTACTATTATCAATATAAAGAGATTAGGATATAAACCTTAAAAAAATAGAAATAAATAAATAATAATAAATGAAGGAAGGAAAGAAAAATATCGTCGTTTAAAAACCAAGGCATCTATTTCAATTTTTTGAAATTTGAAAGAGGAAGAAAATACAAAATTTTTCGCAACCAATAACGAATATTTCTGAATTTATTCCACATTTGGTTGGAACACGAGGAATTATGTTTATATCAAATGTTTAAAATTTGCAGAAATATCCATTATTGGTTGTTAAAAATTAAGAATTTTCTTCCTCTTTGAAATTTCAAAAAATTGAGATAGGTGATGTTGCTTGTTAAGCGACGATAAACAAATATAGCTATTCACCTAAAGAAAACAAAAATCAATTAACAATTCTTAGAACTATCAATAATTTGAGTGAAGAATATTCTCCAAGATATTTTCAACAATATTCCTAACATCAATTTCAGCCAGAGGATTTTGGACCAATTCCAAAATACCCAATGTACTGAAGCTATTTAGGAAATATTTGTTTTTAATACTTTTGTATTTCGGGCAACCAAAAATATAGTGTACGGCAATACCAGTATCTGTTCCAGAGTCACACTATGGAGATTTGCCAAAAAATCTGCTTTGATGAGCCCGAAAATTGTGAGTGTGTCGTGAAGACTTGAAAACAATAAAAGACACTAAATTATCTATCAACATTAACACTGGGCATTGTTTCGTATGGTATTCCATGACCGAGACCGGGACTAACAGAGGAGGAGATACTATTGTCAAAAAAAGGGGTGATTCAGGGCCGTAGAATACAAGGGCTGGACCATTGCACTTAGACGGGGCGCTCGAACTTGGCTCCGGCGCTGTAGGTGCTGTGACGTCACGCGTGAAAGGCTGGTCCTCTTCCCGCCATGCCCTGCTTCCCACTCTTCTCAGTGTATGGCCTAACCCTTGCTCTGCGTAGTTTATTGCATTTAGAGCGCTAAAATCAGGTTATGTTGTTCCTCGCTCGGTTTCATTGTCAGTGTAAAGTGATTGTATTTGTGCTGTTTAAGTTTTAAAATGATGAACTGTGCACTTCCTTTGTGCAGAAATGATTCCAGGAAAAGCAACGGTGAAAGTTTTCACCCGTTTCCAAAAGATGAAAACTTGTGTAAACAGTGGTTGTTTAATTGCAAACGACTTGACCATGTGAATACTAAATATGCTAGAGTGTGTAGTGATCATTTTCACAGTGACGACTATGAAGATGATATGCGAAATAAATTACTTGGGCTACCTCAGCGAAGGATTTTAAAGAATACAGAACAGAACGCCGTCCCTTACACCCGTACCCGTGACCAGACCGGTCACTGAACAGTTTGATGGGCAAGACACGGAATTTTATTTAAGAAAAAGAAAAAAAATAAACAAAAAGAAGGACATATATACACTATGTACAGCACGGGCTTTTTCACTTTTACACTATTAGTTCGTAGTAGTCTTTTTTCTTTAGATGTTGAAATACCTTTCTTTTATTTGAAGGTGGAATGTCCGTTGATTGAGCTACTTAGTTCAGCTCGCTGGGATGTTGAAGGCCGGAAAAGATCTCTGTTTTTGCTAATGAATTGATAATCCCGCGAATTTTCTGCCTGGGGACGAGGTTATTGGCAACCCTTTTCAGCCATTCTTTTTCGAAGTTTGGCGCTGGCTTCATCATATGCCAAGACACTGTATAGATACACTCCGTGGCATAGTGAAGTGCCGTGCCAATTCCACCACAACTGCAATAATCGCTGTCAGACAGGTGAAATCTTTTGAGGTAGGCAGGGAAAGGTCCATGTTGAGAGAAGAAGATAACATCCTCTCTAACCCAGTTAGTGGGACGGAGACTAACTGAGGGCAAGATGTTTAAAGAATACAGCTGTTCCAAGTCGAAATATTAACGAGGTTAGTGAAAGTCCTGAATTGAAGTCTATTAGAACAGCAAGGTATAATAAAAGGCAAATAAGGCAAGTAGCTTTAGATCATATTAAAACTTTGAGTCCTAAAATGGCTCGAGTAGATATATCAGATTCCACTGCAGCATTTACACATACAAATTTATATGAAGAACACTCAAATAACGAAAGTAAAGAATGTACGGTACGTAATGAAAACAAAGACATATCCAATAAATTAAAAGAAGAAGTTGAGTCACTCATGAAATAACTAACTCACTTAAAAAATAAATGTAAATATAATCTGAAGAAAACAAACAGAGTGCTGAAGTCCAATTATAAATTAAAGCAGGCTTTAACCCGAGAAAAAAAGAAACATATGGCAAATAAATGTTGTAGTAATAAAAACCACACATTTTTAAAGAATGCTAGGAAAATACTAACAGAAACGCAAATCAATGCAATTGCAAACAGTAATAAGAAAATTAAATGGACCTCTAATGACATTTCTAGGGCAGTAGTTTTAAGGGCTCTAAACAGAAAGTCTTACGACTATTGGAGGGAAAAAATTAAACTGCCTCTTCCTTCCCCATCTACTTTGAAGCGATGGTGTTCACAATTGCAATGTTACCCTGGAGTTTTAGAAAATGTCCTAAAATTGATGTCCAAGAATAGTGTAAATATGTCCCCATTAGAAAAAACTTGTATTTTGAGCTTCGATGAAATTCGCATTGATAATAATATTAGCAACCACAATGGACTTGACCAAGCTTTAGGGCCACACTCGAAGGTTCAAGTTGTCCTTGCCCAAGGGATTTTATCTCCCTGGAAACAACCAATATTTTACGATTTTGATAAAACCATGGACACGGAGCTTCTTTCTGAAATAATTTGTAAATTAGAAAAATCTGGTATGTTGGTTTCAGCTATAGTATCAGATTTGGGTGGTTGTAGCACATTGTGGAAGGAACTTGAAATTTCATGTGAAAAGACCTTTTTCATCCACCCGTGTGATGCAAATCGTAAAGTATGGGTATTTGCTGACATGCCGCATTATATAAAATTATTGCGTAATCACTTTTTGGATAGCGGGCTTCTTTTAAATGATGGCACAGTTCTAAACTCTAATCTACTTATAGATCTATTGAAAATAGGCTGTGGTGAAGTAAGATTGTGCTACCAATTAAAACCACAGTTACTTTTTGTAACAGGTAACGCAAGGCAAAAGGTAGGTCCCGCAAAAGCTGTATTTTCACGGACTGTTTCTAAAGCAATTTTAAAATTGCTAAAATTGAGAAAGCAGCCCATTTTTTTGAGTTAATGGACTCGTTTTCCGATATAATGAATAGCAAATGCCCAAATTCCAATTCTTCACAACCAATGAACTCTGCATTTGGACTTAACCCCCAGATTTTTGAAAAACAGAAACCAGTTCTCAGTGAAGTAAACAGTACAATAAGGAGCATGAGGGTTCTAGGGAAAAAAATCAGGCATCGACAATCATTTGACAGAGGAAAATATGTAATTACAAGATTAAAGAATCACTTGGAAAAAAATATTCTCATGTGTACCCTGGTGCTATTGAACATTATTCTAGGTTAAGGACTTTTATTAGGATAAAGCACTTAAACAGACAAAATTTAAGCACTCGTAAAGAGAAACAAAAAAAATGAGCAAATGGTTAAAATCAGCAAAGAAGTAAAATATAGCTTGAAACCATCTCAGTTAATCTTTTGTATCACAATGAAAATCAACATGATGTAAATAATTATGAAAATGTGTTTTTATATAATGTAATGTAAACCATTTCGTGTACGTAGTTTTTAAATCACTACACTGCTTTAAAAATCTTTTAACAGAATAAAAGAACACTATTGTATGCCAGAAAGTACCGTTATACTACTTTATAATATGATTATTGTGTCATAACTTTGAGTTAAATTTTAAAAAAGTATTTGTTTTTGGTTTGCTTCTCATTAATAAACAAACCCACTGCCTCTTAAGATATGCTTGGTAAAATTAACTTAAATGTTTACAGTAGTTATTTATTGTTTACTAAACGGAACAATCTTATAGATAAGAAGCATTATTTAACAAAGCACCAAAAATAATCGTCGCATTTTAATTGGCAGTAACATTATAGATGAAAGCTACGGCAATATACAATTTATTAAAAAGCCCTAATGATTATTTAATCAATGACGGATTATTTCTTTGTTACGGTCAAATGCACATCAATGTAATCTGATCATTCTTATTACTAGAGCCAGTCCAGGTACAGAAAACAGAAGATGTGTAAGTGCTGTAGTGAGAAGTGAGCAGCCGCAGCTGATGTTGAAGTGTGACGTCAGAGCTGCACGGCGGCTGGGGACACTTTCCGCGCGCCAGTGGCCCAGCCCTTGTATTCTACGGCCCTGAGGGTGATTAGGAGGATGCGTGGAATAGGGAATCAACAAATCAAAGATGATATCCCTTTGTGAAATATAATAGTAGATTCATGCAAAGCGTTGTTTTTGTATATGTTTATTTAGGTATCTAATTATATCTAGTTTATCATTCTCATTGGCAATTATCATTGCCATTACCATTCTCATTTTTGTCATATGGAATTGCATGTCCCAGAATGGTACTAAAAGATTGAGAGATACAATTTTTAATAGCATGAGGGGAGGGGAGTTGAATTACGAATGAAAGAAGGAAAACGATATCGGGTTACGAAATAATCGATAGTTGTACAGTATTGTGGAACTTGCGCACAGTCGCATTTGCGATAAGTCATTAAGTAGTGTTCTTTGCGCACAAGAGTTGGAAAGGTTGCAGTATTGTAAACTTTATCGACGTCTATATGATTTGGCTTGGCTTTGGCGCATTGAAAACCTTTGACATATGGCAATCAATCAATGTCAGTAGAAGAATGACACTTCGTGCCCCTGATAACACAATGATGCTTCCGTGGGAAATTGCTAAGGACCTTAATAAGTGTTATTTTCAGACAAGCGACTAATACAGATATAATTTAAATTAAACAATAAATAATCCATATAAATTGATCGTTATATTAAATAAATTGAAAATACATGAATAATGTAATTATCAATTTTCCCTTGGGAAAATGGTGATTATCTCATAGAAAAGACCCCTCACACATTAATCACTCTCTTAAGTATGCATTCTCTATTGCCCCTCTAGTTGTTCGCCAAGTTTTCCTATCAAAGGTAATTGGGATCCAGTAAACCTGCAATGTGTGCGCAAATTCCACTAGTTAATGATGTGAGGAAATGCGCCTGTGCGCATCGGACACAGAACCAGTTGCACAGCGTTTTTTATTTCGTTCTTTTGGTTTTGTTTAGTTTGGTATATTTTTATCCTTTCGGTGGTTAAAGTAGAAACGAAATTTAAAAGAACACATCTTGACTTCTGTGATTTTGGATATGTTTAACCTTAAACTATACTTAACTAGTACACAGATAAAAATAATAAGACTCCGCTATTGAAGAGAAAATGCAATGACTAATTGGTGGAAACAAAATTTGTTTTCAAAAATGGCCTCAAATTTTTAAGCCTTGTCTTTTCTTGCTTCTGTCTTTTTTCAGGATTCCGTATGATAATTGAAGAGCAAAGCAATTTATTTATTATTGGGTTTTTATGAAACCGGCTGTACTTACACTTTAATCGTTAAAACTAAATTTAAAACGCTATTTCACGGATCTGATGTTCACTATTTACTTTGTATCTTAATGCGTGCAGTTTGCTAAGCGAAACTGAACAAAACTGGTAGACAACATATGATACAAAAATCAATTTTGGAAACGGATAACATTCGAGTTTTTAAGTGACCCCATGCATAAAAAGTTATGTCTCAAAAATAAGTATTCTGAAGATGGTTCTCAATTGCATAACTTAGATCAATTATAAGTACAGGTAGAAATGAAAACGAAGCATTTCTATTTGAGCTCAGTTGCTGAAATAAAAATCACTCAAGTAACTGGTAATCACACTAGATTTACCCCGTCCCAGCAGAGCCATACGGTTTGACTGAATAACCGACCGCCACAACAAATAGTCAGGCATTGTGGCTCCCGCATAATAGCCCCCATTACAAGCGGCTCATGCGACGACCACCTGATTTACCGGGGTACGACCTGTCGTCGGAGGTGGGCCTTAAGAGCCACACCACCATTACTATACTCTCAGGGGCAGGGAGAACCTGCTTGCTTATCCGGCAGCTTTTCATCCGTTAAGTAACTGGTAAGAATAAAATTTGTTTCTGAACGTGTTACTGAATATTAACAGTGTGCTATATTTTCTTCTGATAGTTTTTAAGAAATTTTTAAGAGCAGTGGAAAAATAAAGAATGAGTTCGGATAAACGTATTGATTTATAATTAGCGTGAAGTGTGAATAAAAATAATAAGCTTTCTCATTATATAGCGACAGACAAAATTGTAGCTGATGAATTACATGGCTGGGAATACTGAAAGTTAAAGACATCATTCGGTTTTAACTATTTGTTTCTGAGAGATTTTCTTTTATCTACCTGTACGGATCTTTTCGACAGATTTCATTTTATTTACTTTTTAAAAATAATCATATACGGTCTTTACCTACATGCATGTCACATGTATGTAACAAACATTTGTAAACTAAAAGAATAATCTAGAAGAGCGAAAGGAAATTAGAAAATATGTTATACATTTTTAAAAAATCGGGAATTGGGTGAGATTTGAGACACTGGAAATGGTGTTTTCTGTATAAAACTGTGGTACAAATCCCTTCTCTCTTCTACAAATGGTTCTTCTATTTCAGTGAATGGAGCGTAATATACTGAATTTCACCGATGTAGATTGGTTTTCTTCTGTTATTGTTTATAGTAACTTGTTAATTCAGTTGAACAATAAATATTAAAAGCATTTAATATTGCAATATTTGATTATTTTTATTCTAATAAAAGTAGATGTGATGGCAACTTTTTCAGAAGTTGCTAAGCGCTTTCTAAAAATAGTCTTATGGAAAACATGGAATTTTCGAGGAGAATTTGCTATCAGGGAATAAACGTATTAACACAAGCAAAATTAAATTACCTACACACTTTTTTCTTTCACTTGATTTTCTTCTTGTAAAGTGAAAAGTCTGTAATCGCTTTTTCTCTGACTTCTTGATGTCTTAGAGATCTGAAATTTTATGCAGTTGGTGTTCTCGTTCGTAATAAAATATTTTAATATTTTCAAAACGTGACCGTTAATTATTCATTCATTTGAATGAAATTTTGATTCCATATCTGTGGTGCCAGCTAGAAATGAATTTGAAAAAAAAATGGTTTTAAGATTCCATATAATTTATAATAATGAATTATGAAGTATATTAAAGATAAAAAATAGGAAAACTGAAATGTAGAAGCTCGAGTGAATGAAATCAATTCTATGTGGAAATTCAGCCACAATGTAGGAGTATATTACAAGAAAAATATTCTTTAACATTTATTCAAAATAAGTATATATTATAAATGCCAATAAAATCCCCTTTTGCTTGAAGTATTTCCATCAACTCCGCATGTTTTCCTGATTATGTTTTGATAAACATATTGGTGATCAAAAATATTTCTACTTTTTAATGTCTTCGAAAAAATGTGTTTTAAAAAGCTTCCTTATTTTTATTACTCATTCAGATAACAAATTAACTGAACAACTAATCCGCTGTTAAAAATTAAATATCAATGCATGGATGCTTGCAAACACTTAATGCTTGAAATTAAAAACCTATCATTTTTCATTTGGGAGGGCCGAAATATGCTAAAAGAAGTTTTTTTCGAAATCGATTTTGGCATAGTACGCAAAAGTTGCGTATTGTGACTGTTAAAGCTCACAAAAATTTTCTGAAATATTGCTCAATATTTAGCTACTCCCCTTTGACATTAAAATACAGAAAAAAAGAAAAATTGTTTATTGTGAAAAAACATATTCTGAAAAAAATTCCAAAATTTTTACTGGCATACAATGAAAATGTTACATAATGGGTCAGTTAGAACCCACAAAAAATTTTATCAATTTGTCTCAATGTTTAACCGCGCCCCTCTGACATGAAAAAATGGAGAAAAATGAAAAAAAATCGGATTTTCTAAAAAACTGTACTATGAAAATTATTTTTCGAAATTAGTATTGACATTAATTGATTAATTAAATAGTACTATAAATATTAATAATTCTATAATTATTACGTAATTTAACTTTTTATTCAATTTTTTTATGAATACTAGCATATTTTTTCTTGAATTACATGCAGAACAGAATTCAGATTAGAACAGAAATCTACAAATTTGCAATGTATATAATAATACCTCATGCATATTGAATATTAGGTGTTAGAATAATATTCTCCCATGTTGTCAAACGTTGGAAGGTATTTCCTTGCTTGAAGTGTGGCACGAATATATCCATCTCTTGCAGTCTCACCACAAACTTTCATTGCAGCTTCAGATATCAGTTTAACACATCGTTCAAAAGATTGCGTGTGAGATGGAAATTCCTCAAAAGTTGGTGCTGTAAACTGTTCTTCTTTGCACATTTCTTTCAAGTTTTTGTCCTTTATATGCATTGTAAGAGGTGTCTCTGTTACAACACAGTTTGGCCAAGCAATTAAATCAATATAATCGGCTGCTTCGAAATTGAGTTTAGGAGTCTTGAAAAAACGCAAACCACACGAGTTCTTCGTCTTCTTATCTCTGGCTCCGAAAATACGCCTAACTGCTAATTTCCGGACGTGTTTTCTAGAATCATGTAGCAATGTTAATAATAGGTGTTCGGGATGCGCTAAATATGCATTGTTTGAGAATACTTTGTAAATAATTTGCTTAACATTGTCTGGAATCTGCCTTGCAAAGGAAATCTTTTCCAGAAATGTTGGGCACCATACTGGCAATTCGATTTCATTTTTATCTCAAATCAAATTGGTTCATAACCAGCATGACATACTTCACGAGTATTATAAGATTCTGTGATGGACTTGGAGTGCCAACGTATAACCGTAACAAACGGTTTGAGGGGGTCAGGCATCGTGTATGATTGAGTTTACCTGGGCTATTGCCAGTCACGCTGGAAGAGCAACGGCCATCTTTTATGGCAAGACAGATGCGATACAAATATTGTTGGACAGTACTTAGCTTTTTGATATCTTTCAGGTCCAAAGGCTGAAGAGTGCAGTCAATTTGATCAAATTTGACCACAGGAGTTTTTTCACAATCTTTTAGAAGCAATCCAATAGGCCCACAATACGAATATGGTCCCTTTGTGCAACCGTCCATTTCCAGAATGAGGTGCCTTAGTGGTAACTCATTAGTATGTAACATACATATATTCCATTGTAATGGTCTTCCAATGTATGCCTCAAGCAAACGTATTACTCCTCCTTTCCATCCATTATTCACATTTGTTCCGTCACATCCGATAACCGATAGGTTCTGCAAACTCATATTATACGTTTATGTAAATTTGATAATACCTTGCGTGGTTCCTCTATTAATGCTACATGCGCTTCTGATGTTAAGGATAGGTTTATATATATATATATATATATATATATATATATATATATATATAAATGTATATATATATTTTAAAATCTTAATGTATTCCAAAATCACTTTTCTAAAACTCCAGTTTCGTTCTTTTCCCGATCTGGAGATATATTAAATCTCTCATTTTGGCATATTTATTACTAAAAGAATATTTAATCGCTTTCACGTGCCCACAGAAAATCATGACGGCGTCTCCTTGGCACCAGACTTTTTCCCTGAGACGCTTACGTAATTAATTAAAAATACCCAATATTCCCTTCACTTTCATCACGTGTTCATATGTTATTCCCTTATTTGAGAGAATATAGGGATTTTTCTGTTCATTTTTACTTGTAACCTAAACGGAGATGCGCGTACACCCACCACACTCCTATATTTTACTTAAATAGTTTGATAATAAAATAAGAAGTAGTTATTTGCTCGGCCTGTTTTTTTCAATGTCTGCAACCACGAAAATCATTTTATATATATAAATTTAATTGAATTTTAGTTTCGTTCAAACTAACGCATTACGTAATATTTCCGTTATATGCCCGTACTAATTTTAAAATTACTTTTTAAATTATATTTGTTTAAAAAGACCCAATTTTTCTTCTTTTTCTCATTTGTTTAATGTCAGAGGGGCAAAGCTAAATATTGGCGAAATTCATAAAAGTTTTTGAGGGTTCTAAGTGATCCATTGGGTATCATTTCCGCTGTATTTCAGAACTAATTTCGAAATTAATTTTCAAAATATATTTTTTGGAAAAAAAAATTGTCTTTTTCAATTTTTTAATACCAAAGGGGCGCGGAAAATTATTAAACGAAATTATTGAAATTTTTAGAGGGTTTTAACAGATCTATTGCACAACTTTTCCGCACTATGCCAAAATCGATTTCTGAAAATAAATTTTCAGCCCACCCTTTTAACCATATAAGGTAAGTTATTTGAAACGATAGAAAGAAATAAATTCGAATAAACGAATAAATTCGTTTTAAATCGAAACTTATTGCACGTGCATTGCATGTTTTTCTTTTTTTCAAATCATCCTTTTTAATCTTGCTTTCTAGAAAATTTTTATTTCGCAGCATATTTCTTATTCCTAAAATTTGTTTTTATACCTGAAAAATACAAATAATCTCTTTATGAAAGTTTCAGAAAAGCAGAATCACAAGATTCTTAAATCATAAAAACAATTTATTCATACAAAGTTACATCATGCCTAACCCATACATTCAATTCTCGTTTTAATATCCGCGGTTCTGAAAAATTTCGAAGCTATTTTGGAACAATGGATATATATTTATTCTATTCAGATCGAAACCTGCACATATTTTAATCATAACATACTATATTTAGATAGCTTTTTCCCGGCAGTTCAATTTTCCACATATTTTTAAAGCACATATTCATAATAACACAAACCTGCAAAAAATACTTTTTGAAAATTGTTTTAATTTTGTTGACTGATTTTTATGTTATTTTTAGTGCTGATTCTAAAAATGAAATCCATTTATTTCTATCAAGTAAGGATTTTTTACAAAGTGATTGCATATTTTGAAGGAAACAGTTGAAATTGCGAAATTTTGACATTTCATTTAAATTTCATTAATTCATAAATCCATATAAATTACATTTATATCTTAGTTCAAGTAATTGTTAAGTATAGGTAGAAAGTTGCAAGTCCTTATAGTAACGTTTCTTCTTGACCTCAAAAGTTCTTTTGTCACTTTTCCTCTTGTGAACTTTGCAGGGATTGTCTCTTTGTATCATCCAGCAGTAGTCGGCTATCATACTGACATTCCATTTTCCTTGATATCGCCTCTCCATTTCCTTTTTATCTTGGTGAAATCATTCACCTTGTTCCTCACTAACTGCACCTAAACTTTCAGGAAAATAATCCAGGTGCGAATCGAGAAAATGAACTTTTAAGCTCATACTACAGCCTAAAATCTTGAAATTTTTTAGATAGATTTAATTTCTACAATAGATTTGTATTTGGGGGTCCTTTTTGTTTCCAAGAAAGCTACTAATTACTAGTTTGAAAGATTCCCAGGCTTTTCTTTCGTTTGTTTCCATTCTGGTCTCAAAATTTTCATCTTTCATCATTTTCCCGATGTCTGGTCCTACAAACACACCTTCTTTCAGTTTTGCTTCACAAAGGCATTTGAACCAGGAACAACTGGTTTCCTCTGTCTTTAATATTGTGTTTAATAGGCAATTTATCAATTAAGAGGGATATTCTGGATTGAAATAGTTTCTTTTTTCTTGTTTCTTAGTTTAATCCACCAATTTACTATTTTAAGTCCATAAATACGTTTATCAAACTCATATAAATAATATTTTTTTGGTCCGAAATATACGAAATTCGTAAAAAATAGATTGCGATTGGTGATGAAACTGTACGTGATGGAATTTTTTCAATATTTTTCCAGTAATCAGCATCCAAAAAACTATAAAAATCACCACTTGCTTTACCGACAATTTTTTCATCGCAGACCTGTGTAATCATAGTTTCTAGCAGAAAATATTTCTTTATTAAATGTTTCTTTTAAAAAGAGCTAAAGAATAAACTTTTAAAGGAAAAAACTATTCTCCTCTCCAGAGGTTCCCATCCTGTGGTACGCGTACCCCTGGGTATACGCGAACTTAAATTCGGTAATGGCGACACAAGGAAACATAAGGGATTGAAAATGTTACAGAATTATGTGTCCCCAAGTTCGTGCGAAAACTAAAAGTGAAAGTTGTGCGAAATCCTAAAGCTTACCCTCAAAATAAGGAAAAAATAAAGCAAAAGAAAGTGAAATCTTTAGGTATCCTTGTTAAGTTAATGATATATTATTACAATATTAGTTTCATTTGTTTTGGGAAAAAAGTTGGGGAACCTCCGTTCTACTCTCTACAAAACTAGTAAACGAAGCCCATTCCCTGTCTAGTATCCAAACGCGCAACCATCGCCTTAATTTGTTCCCATATTCTTACAGAGTTAACCTACAATTTTGAAACAATAGAGATATATTTATTCATTGCAAATCGAAACGTATCTCATATTTTTCCACCTTTCATCAAAAAATCCCATTTTTAGAGAACTTTCTCTCAGCAAATCTTCACTTCTCCACACATTTTTAAAACATATATTGTTAATATTCTTAGTCTGTTACGGTCATTATTTCTTTATTAAATCTCAAAGAAAGAAACAAACAAAAAGAAAAATACGAACTATTCTCTCACACTTAACGAAGCCCATTCACTATGCTCAGCAATACCCAAACATGCAGCCTCCGCCTTAATTTCCAAAGAGCTCCGAGAAAATATGGAAGATAACCTCCCATTCCAACTCTTAGGAACAGCTACTTTATTTTCCAAATTCTCTACTTTCCTGAGCAATATTAGCAGTTACCTTTCATGTAATGACGAGCCATCAAGGGATCTGATCATTTCTTTCTTTGCTGCAGAGAAGGGCAGGAGGTCTCGCACGCAGGATATTTATCCAAGCGCTGCTGCCCGAACGCATCCCCTCCCTCCCCGAACTATCCAGAGAGGACACTGTCCTGTATCCATGGCAACGGCATGCTCCTCCGCTTTGCCCAATATCCCTTTTAACCTGTTTGCCTAAAGCTTTCTTGTGTTTTTGTTTCTCCAGGAATAATAACAAGACGACGGGAAGGTAGCGTGTATGCCGCTCGCATACTTAATAATGGAAATATACTTAATAATGCCTCGACGGCGTACGGGAGCGGGAAAAAAAACAGTCTTAGACGACGGCGGATTATAATGAGTGCTGAAGACTTAATCAGTCCACTTGGCCAATGTACGTTTACAGAGATTAGGCGGAAAAGCATTGGTTATTTTGTACGGAGATTGAAATCGGAGAAGATTTCTTTGAAAAGAAGGGGTGCTCGTCGCTGGAATGAGAAGCAGATAATTTGTTTACTCATTTCTTAAGAATCGCTTGGTGCCCGCGAGAGAGAAAGGGGTTCCACGGGCACTAGTGAATGGAACTATCTTAGGAGATAATCTGTTTTAGTGCTTTAGCACTCTCGCTCTGTTGCCATGCATGGGCGAGGGTGGGCTCTACCCCAGTAGCAAATGCAGTCTAAACATTAGCGAGGATACACGACAATTCAATTACAAGATTTGTTGCTCTTCAATGACTCTTGGTGTCTCTTTTCTGATTTGGAAAGAAAAATTGTCGCGAATAAGCCTTTTAGGAATAATTCTTTCTCCTAAAGAATTTATCTCTATGTGATTATTATTCTAAAGGAAGTCGATTGGAAATATTTCTAATGAATGGTACCTTTCTCTTTGTAGTGAATAGTGTTTTAAAAGCAGAAACGCTGCTTTTTTAAAAATGTTTAAGTGAATTTTCTAATCTCTTGCATTAAATCATCTTTCAGTACATTGAATTGAAATGTTTATTAATTAGATGTTATAAAAGTAATGAGTGGATTTCATTAAAGAATTTGACTGACTTTAGAATTTATTTTTCAACAATTTAAATCAAAGTGTTTAAGTATTAAATAAAGATGACCGATATTTATAATAATGTTCTAAATATAAAAATGTTTCCAGTTCTTAAATAAATGATTTTCTATCTATATTAGTTTCGCGTTTGTAAATTAATACATTAAATATTATATATTTGTCTGGGATTAATTTTAGTAGAATATGTATTTTATATAGAATTTGAATAGGTTAAATACTATTGTTTGATGCCACATTTTTAACAATAATGCAATTATTTTATTGAGTCGGTACTTTTGCTTATTAGTACAAACTCTGAATTCTTAGCAATTACTGAAGGAATAGTCTTTGAACAGGTTTTTAATAATTAAATTAACACTTTAGTAACTATACTTGTGTTTAATAAACAATATATTTACTCAAGTATATAAGTCTATATAATTGTAATATATTTATAATTGATTTCCTGAAGTATGAAGTTGACTTCATAAAGCAGTTTGTTTTTACACAATCGTAGGTTTTAGTTTCGATTCCACATTTTTTCAAAGAACCTTAACCATCGTATCTGTTATTCTGCTTCTTGCTAAATTAAAAGCACTGAACGTATACCCGTAGCAAAAAGTTATATGAGTAACATGTTTAAAATCTTTTATAGCATTTTTTAGAAAATACAAGGGATTACAAGGTATTTTTCAAAAGAATTCTAGAAAAGCTTTGAATTCAAATTTCTTCATCTTTTTTGCAAGCAACTTTAATCATCGTAACTTTTATTTTGTTGCCTAAATAATTGATAAACTAAACATATAAGTAGAGCAAAAAGTTACTTGTGTAGTATGTTTATATATTTTTCCAGCATTTTCGAAAAAATTCGAAGTATTACAAAGCATTTTGCAAAACAATTCTAAAAGATAGCATTGAATTCAGACTTTTAGGACTATGCAAATGAAGTCAATTTGTATATCGGGAATATTTTTCTCTCATTCCATATTGTTTATAATCAAAATTATTCATGAAGGAAATAAATTTCTACTTCTCAAATGAATGCTTTTATTCAATTCAGTTTTGAAAACAATTAAATATTTATGACTTCTTTTGATTTATTTATAAAGTAAAAATATTCCATTTATAAAACGAATATCTTTAACATCTTTTGACAAGTTAATCTGAGTTACGCTGAATGAAAAGAATAAGCAAAAAAGCTGTTGAATTAAATTCTTGATATGATTGTCACAATGGAGTTTTTGTTTTCAATTTTTAAAAGTAGCACTGCACTTTTCTTAACATAATTTCATACATTATTTTTTACTTTTTTTACTTTATGTAAGCAGATGATTAGAATTCCAAGAATCATTTTTTGCCATTTCGTTACTTGTTCTGTTTTATTTCTAGATTAAAGAGAAATATCTAGATTCACATTTCAAGAACGTGAATGTTTCATTATACTTTTATTCGAACTCCTTTGTCAAAATATTTTTCCTAATTTTCATGAAATTTACATTATATTGTAGCAGCAATTCAAGAGAGGGAATGGCAATTTGTTTCTTTACTTTAAATGAGCTGATTTTGTAACACTTCAAATGAAATTAGAAATTTTTTCGTCTTGGAAATTAATAACCAACACTTTCTCACAAAATATATATTTATTTTTACCCTTTTATGGAGAAACAAATTACTAAAAACTGAAATTTGCTGTATATTTATACAATTGACTCTCTTATTGCATGTTTCAATATTTTTGCTCGGACTCTGGAGATAACTATAATGAAGACATACATCGGCCAAAGCCTAATGAAGTGCAAAGCTTTAGAAGACGTTTAGCGGTAGGTTTACCATAATTTTTACTTTCTCGCATACGAAGTACACAACGAGAAAGTATTACAATCGTCAAAAAATGCGAACTCGAGATTTTTACTTTCTCGCATACGAAGTATTAGAAAGAGAAAATTTTGTAATCGTCAACAAATTCGAACTCGAGATTTTTACTTTCTCGCATACTAAATATACGAAGAGAAAGTATTGTAATCGTCAAAAAATTCGAACTCGAGATTTTTACTTTCTCGCGTACGAACTACACAAAGAGAAAGTATTATAATCGTCAAAAAATTCGAACTCGAGATTTTGACGAATCTCCACGTTTTAGACCTCCCCGAGTCCGAAAAACACAATTTTAGAATTATGTCTGTCTGTGTGTCTGTGAACACGATAGCTCGAAAACTATTATAGCTATGGGGATGAAATTTGTCATGTGATCTCGACACATGATTTGTAGGTTTCTTTAAAATTTTGCACAAAATCCGTCTAAGAAAAGTCTGTCTGTCTGACCACGTTCATGTGAACACTATGACTCAAAAATTTGAATGGCTAGATAGATAAAATTTGGTACACAGTTTTATCATCATGAATGTATGTCCGTATAAAAGTTTGGACCAAATCTGTCAAAGGGTTGGTTGTCTGTCGGTTTTTATAATCGCGTAATTTCGATCGCAATAACTTCATAACAAAATTACTTAGGTAGATGAAATTTTGCATGTGGCCTTCTATCCTTAATTGTAGATTTGTGTCCAATTTTTGTGTCAATCAGTTTGGAAAAAGGCGTTCAATTTGCATTTTCGCTGTCTTCAATATTCTACGACGGAAAAAATAGGCCCGACTGATCTTGGCCCACCGCCAAATTGTGCGCGTGATCTTTCGCTGGACGTTTTTTTCTCCACTGCGTTAGGGACGCTTGTTCGTTTTAGAGCCTTTTAGCTTATTTTTTCTCTACATATGTTAGGGAGTATAGGAGAATTTTAGGGGACACCACTCCAGCTGGTTTATTTGAAATTCGGGCACACCGGAGGGTATCGGAGGAGCACGGGGGTCGAAGTATGATATAAAATTCTCAATGCTGCCTACTACCCTCTTTCACATCACTATCATAGAGCTCGAGGAAGTGAAAAAAGTGTAAGACGTCAGAATGCAAAGAATACACAATTTGTATTAATGTTTGATAATGTAAAATTCAACAATGGATGCAAACGATGAATTTTCTTCATTCATAGAATGACGTCAGCTTTTATAGATTACTTTAGATTTTCTCAATCACAATCAGATTTCTCTCTCGTCTCATTCACTGGTGTAAATCCGGACATTTTGAAGGCCCGGACACTAGTCCGGACGTATGGTAACCCTATTTAGCCGTCAAACTAAGGTCCAGATATATAATTAGCATTTCTTTAGTACGAAAAATAGTGAAATTCTGAGATGATATGAGGAAATCGAACGATTTCATTTTCAGCTACATAAGTTGTAGGGAAACTGCCGGAGAGTAGTAATTAAGTAGGAGCTGAGATACAAGTGCAAATCATACGAATCTTATGCTCAGAGGGTGCATAAAGTTTATTCTGATTTGCAAGACCATGGCTGTTTGTAAGTTATCCTCCTACTTATGGACTTAGAAAGCACTTTCATTTGTTCATGTCCCTGAAAAAGAATTTCCCTTTTTTCCAATGAACTTGCGCCAACGTGCCTTCGGTGTCCTAATGCCAAATGCACGGAAAACATAATAACATTTACACGAAAAATCATTTTCTAAAAAAATTTTTACCATCTGCTTAAATATTTATCACAAATATAGAAGAAAACAACAGTAAAAATGTACGATTCTACCCAATAGGAAATTAAATGGAAAATATTATTTCTTGAAACTATATTCTTTTAGCAAAATATTGCGTCTTTCTTATAAAGTTTTATATATCTTCCCTTCTTTTGCAATCGATTTTTTATTCACTTCTTGATGTATTAGAATGTTAAAATTTAGAAACCTTCTGTTATCCTGATAAAAATGTAATATTCTAATATTTTCGGACTTTAATAATTAATTAATCACTTAATTTTAATTTCATACGCGAAGACACCATCCGGTAGCGAATTTTGAGGATATAAGATGAATTATGAAATATAATAAAGGATAAAACGTAAAAAATAATAAAAAACTTTAAAACCGCACTTTTATTAATGAGTTAAAAAGTAGAAAATATTTTTTTTATCAAAAATTTGGAGGTCAAATCAAACATCGTAAAAGCACTTCCGCTCAAACTATAGGATAAAAAAAATCAATATTATAAGAAAGAAAATTTTTAACTATTCCTCAAAAATTAAAATATTTTTAAAAGCGCACTTTTATTAATGTCTTAAAAAGTAGAAAATATTTTTTAATCAAAAATTGGGAATGCAAATCAAACATCGTGAAGGCACTTCCGCTAAAACTATAGAATGAAAAAATCAATATTATAAGAAAGAAAATTTATAACTATTCATCAAAAATTAAAATATTTTTAAAAGCGCACTTTTATTAATGTGTTTAAAAGTAAAAAAAAATTATCAAAAATTGAGAGGTGAAATCAAACAACGGGAAGGCACTTCCGCTAAAGCTATATGATAAGAAAATCAATATTATAAGAAAAAAAATTTATAACTATTCTCAAAAATTAAAATATTTTTAGAAGCGCACATTTATTAATGAGTTAAAAAGTAGAAAATAATTTTTTATCAAAAATTGGAAGGTCAAATCAAATATCGTGAAGGCACTTCTGCTAAATCTATAGGATGAAAAAAATCAATATTATAAGAAAGAAAATTTATAACTATTCATCCAAAATTTAAAAAAGTTTTAAAGCTCACTTTTATTAATGTGTTAAAAAGTAGAAATTTTTTTAAATCAAAAATTGGGAGGTCAAATCAAACATCGTGAAGGCACTTGCGCTAAAACTATAGGATGAAAAATTCAATATTATAAGAAAGAAAATTCATAACTATTCATCAAGAATTAAAATATTTTACGAATGTGACTGACATTCCAACTTATTTAGGGTGTGCCTCACGCTTTTCAATTATTGCTTTGACCTCCAGATTTTTGATAAGAAATATTATTTTCTGCTTCTTGTTACATTAATAAAAGCGTGCTTTTAAAAATGTTATTAGTATTATTATTTCACATAAGGAAAGGAGTTAATCAAGTTGTAGTCAACAGTAAATAGTTACGTTCACGTAAATAGATTCAAAGAAGATATATGAATGGAAACACATAGACGAAATGAACTCCAAAATTTAAAAATCTTTTTACTGCATTTCATCAACTTTAAATTCCCTTCTCTGCGACTCGCAATATACAGGCATAAAAGATCAAGGACCCGCTCCCTTCCCAAGGCAAATTAATCCAATGCTAGCTCCAGCTATCGACAGTTTACCCATTGCAAATCGATATTCAGAACACAGCATTCAAAGCAAGGCACAAAAACGAGAGAATTCTCCCATGCATGGCAGGATCAAACAAAGCCCAAGTTCTTAATTTCAAGACGTGATGCTAGAAGATCTTAAAAGTTTTAATTAGAAACTCTTAAAGAAGGCTGCAGCACTAAAGGTGCTGTTGCCTATCGCTGGTGTGTAATTTCAAGAACTCTAATCTTATGCAAATTTGTCCGTTCGGCGCGAGCATTCCAGCGAAGCCCTGTCCCCGATCGAACTTCAATTCGGTTTCCGATTTCTCATCCAACTTTTGCTCGACGTCTTCTAATTACCATAAACGACAGGATGAATTCGACACCTACACGGGAATCGGGGGAGACAAAGAAAATGGAATAAAATCCAGGTTGTGTTGGAGAGAAACAGCACCAGAAAGAGTAATGGACATTTTCCTTAAGATGAAAGGGATAATTTGTCAAGTTTAGT
>BGPR01016085.1:0-35382 GCA_013235015.1 Araneus ventricosus
AACACTGATTTTATCAATACTCTTTTCTCAATTCAGAATACAGTAGGTTTAGATTCTAAATGAATTCTAAAGTTTTCGAATTGTTCCAAACAACTTCAAAGGAGTACTTCTTGCAATTCAAACATTGAGTCTTATAAGTTATTTGAATCAAGTCGATGCGAAGTTACCCCAAACGAACTCTTCAAAATAAATTATCTGCAATGCAATATAAATTTCCGGTTCTTATAAACGACGTTGCTACTATTTTTAGATAGAAACTTAGGCACCATTTCTCCTCATCTATTAATTGGCAGATATTAAATTTGTATAAATCTTTTCATTTGTCCAGTATAATTGTCTCCTCACCCCATAGTTATTTCAAAAGCTTCTAGAAATTTTATCCAAAAAAATCGGTAGTCTCTCTAAAAGCCGCTCATGCCAAAGTTTCGGTTCATTAATGGACATAATTGAAATTTGATGCAAGTACATTTCAGTGCATATCGCAAATCAAACTTCTGATTACGAGTAAATGCTGGCTTCAACGATCTTATGGGTTTTGTCTGAAAGATTTCCTCGAATCTAATGTCCTGGGAAAGTTCAAACTACCACAGTGTAGCAGTTCTTTTCCTTTTTTTACGTAATACCTTAAAGTGTTGTAATCATGAAAAAAAATTTGACATCAAATATTGAAGCTTGCTAGTTGGAGCTCCATGACCTGAGAAAAATACAAATTTTTTGAATACATGGCGATCATTTAGGCAAACGAATACCCTCAAAACGTGAACAAGTATACAATAAATGAAATAAGTTTCAACAATACTTCGGCCTTTGCTACTAAAACTGTGATTTCCTCTTCGATTTTGAGAGAATCCGTCAAGAACTCCTCGCATTCGAAGATTCATTCATGTTGTCACATTAACTCAAAAATGGGAGCAATTTAATTTTGTATTTGCGTTCTCACTGAAACGTGCGATCAGACGGTTTAATGCTAGGTATCCTTTAAAAGTAGACACAAAAGAATTGAAACTACAACAAACTGGATAAATGAAATTTGGTATGTGTCACTTAATATAGAAGAATTGTATCACAAACAGATACGAATCACTAGAGCTGGGAATCAAAAATGACTACCAATCTCATCCCAGTACCGAAATTAAACTCAAACAAGCACGCCTATGTGAGCTTTTACTATCGAGGAGAATAATGGCACAGTTTCAATTAAATTAATCTTAGGCATCTCCACAGACAAATATACGCTAATTTTACAGACGTTTTTAGATTAGGGGACAAACCAGCCTAAGAGATACAAATATTTTCCTATCTATATATGAAGATCAATGAAGAAATACCTCATACCGAATATCAAATTATAAGACTCGTATGTGGATTTTATGGCAATATTAATATCTATGAGCTTTGCTGCGCTGGACTCGTCACGGAAAAAATTAAATCAGAAGAAAATGTTTGCAAATCAGGGCCACGAGAATTTTATCATCCTGTTTCCCATATTTTTTGCTATAAGTTCATCTGCGAATTACAGCATCAAGGGACTTAACACTAATCAAGTTAAATTATATGCGAGCTCCAGCTGTGGAGCATTTTTTAAGAATATCAAAAGAGACTGCCATCAGGTTGAATGTCTGTACCCTGGTTCGAATTTGGTCATCATGCTACAAAAATTTCAAAACAGGATCAGATTCACTTTTGGGAATAAAAATTACGTCCTTTAATATTAACACTAATTATTTGTTGTTATCAGATTATTTAACACAATATTGACTCATATTATTAACAGAAGTCATTCTGATTGGTTAAATTCCTCAAAATATATCGAAAGATGTCTTGAATTATCCTAAAGTCTATACAATGCTAATGTGGTTGACAAAATCTGCAATTCGAATTCTCGTTAATGATATATAAATTTATGCTCTTGAAAATTAGCAAAAAGTTGGTTTTGAGAGCTTGACTTCACACTCGTTTTTTTCCAATGCGTCTATGCTTGATTCCCGAGCATTATTATTCGCCAAATTCGAATTTGCCAATTTTACACGATAAAAATCTTCTAGCCTGTTCTAAACGATTAAACTGAAATCCCGATACAGCGCGTAATTGAATGTTTTATATAGTACGCTTGTAGATGATTTGATATTGCAACAGCAAAATTTTATCGCGTAAAACCATTTAACGATCACTTTTTCTACAAATTTTGGCAACATTCGAGATATCAAAATAACTACAAAACATGTTTTGTACACAGTGTGGTAAATCAAGCATTGATGAAGATATTTGCCCAAAACAATGTTGACCTCTACCAATCCAGTATATATTAACATATTTAAACTTCTAACAGTCAAGCAATTCATTGCACTTTTATATAGCACTAACATTTCCATCACTTTTGATTCCTTAAGAATGCCCACTGTCTAGCCTCCCAGCTTCTCATTTCATATATTACTCCACCATAATAGCGTCTATTTGTACATTCAGTATAAGCAATTTTCCAATTTATAGAAACAATATTACCTGTATTTTATTTAAGGCTAAGACCTTACTTTTCGCAATATATCCGCCATCGCAACTCTAGCTCTAGTACTAATATGACCCTTGCTATCACGCATACCACTGACACTCATCCTAATTGTGAATTTATACAGATAGTAAATATTTACCTACTACTCGTCAGCTGCAACAGTTAATTCTCACTCTTGCACTCATTGCTCGTCTAATAAAGGTAATTCCCTACACTGTCACACATTGCCCAATTCCACCAAATTCTACAGTTGGGGAAGTGACCTTCTGTCGCCATCACTACAATCTCACAGTGCTGTAAGAAAGTATTCTCCCTGTCGCTATCAATAATCTACATTTACACTCTATTTCCTCATCTCCCAGTACTCACAATTACCTGGCTGTCACTTACTACTTCCTCTCAGACTTGTACACAACACCAACTCCTGTTACAATACTCACTTCCACATATTGTCTTTGCAATTCTATCCCCACAGTGGGATTCCATTTCCGCCTCAAGTCTAAAATCTGCATGACACATTGTTCCTCCCTCCTGTTGGCTTCACAAGTCTCTGCAGACATTATTACCAACTAGAGTCACTACAATTCTCGTAGACCACACACAATGCTCTTCCTGCTCCTACCAGTACAATTCCCTGCATTAGACACATTACCTGCTTCTGTCAACACAATTCTCATACTTTCACTCCTTCCTGTACTACAATCAAATATATCAATATATACATTCTGTATATAGTGCTTCACCGCTTACAGGTGTGTACTCCAATATCTTTTTCTACAAGCCAAGTTATTTCTTACTCCATTATTATTACGCAATGAATGACTAAACCTGATTTCTTTACTCCAAACATTACCCATTCTCGTACCGCATTTATACCCAGATTTGATCCATTCTCGAGCATCACTGCGTTTACACTCCAGGCATTACTTCCATTCTCGTATCTCACTGCGGTCTAATCTAGGTATTAACATCGATTCTTGCTGCCTTCACTGCGCACATTACCTATCTCTGCACTTTTCAATCAACACCTGCTGCTCCGGCCCAACACTAACATTCCTGCATTGGCATTACCTGCCCCTGCCACCACAAGTCTCCCTGCATAGACGCACATTAATCACACCCAAGGTCACTACAAGTCTCTGCATGCACACACATTACTCTACTCCTTACCGGGCCACCACAAGTTTTGCTACAGACATACAATACTGAATTAGACACTACAATTCTCGCACTGAGCACACAATGCCTGATCTCATCAATATAATTCCCTGCACAGACAATACATTTATCTGCTTCTGTCAATATACTTTAAATCTCTTTGCCTCCTTGCCTGGTAGTACAACTAAATATTTAACACATTCTGGTAGTTAAGCAGTACTACTGCTCGTCTATCGAACGATTTTCTGACAACTCCAGTTATTTAATTACGTCACTTCCATTCAAACGACCAAACTGGATTTCTACTCCAAACATTGCTCTTACTCCTCATGGAGCCAGCGTTTACACTCCATATATCCACTCTCTCATATATCCCACTGCGCTTGTATAATTTGCGGTATTACCTATTCTCACGTCTCCACTCGGCGCACATACTCCACTCCCACTTTTTCAATCAACATATATCACTGTCTCATCTCGTTCGGTGTGCTGTCATCCAAGAAACAGCTGTTAGACTCCTTTATCACACGCAGCACACGTTCCAACAACAATATCTTGTATGTCAAGTCAGAACTTTGCAACCTATATATACCATTACGACATGCAACATTAACACTTCGCACAATGCATACCTCAATCAGTTTGGAAAGGGGATCCTAGTCCTGCATGCAGACCAGTCCTAATTTTGATGTCGCAGTAGGACCTTTTATATATAAAAAAGGTTCTGACCAAGAGGGCTTTAAAATCTAGAATCCCATAATAATTATATTGGTTTGGACTTGGGTCAGACGACACCATTAAATGAAGTAACGTAACAAGATTAGTAAGACAGGCGGCCTAGATGGGTCATAATTTTTCGAAATATGATTTGTATAAGATTCTAAATCAGATTAACCATACAGCTTAACTTCAATGCAACTAAAGGCATTACGAAATAATCCAGTATATATTGCGCTTTCATAACGGCGCAGATGACGACAATGCATACATCATTGATACTTTCGTTTTACTCTTGTATCGTACAGTTTAATCATTTAGAACAGTTAAAGGAAGTTTCATACTTGGATATTTTGGTATAGGCGTCTGATGTACCAAGATTTTAGACCGGATACATTAAAGGAAGCAGTGAAAATACAGAGATGTCGAAGTGAAAACCATTACGTCTTGAACAAAAGATGAAATTTAAAATACTATTTAAGGAATATGAGTATCCAAATATCCATATCCGAATCGGCCTATACTTTAGTCAATTTTTATTGATAATTGAGAGATATTCCGTCCATTTTAGACTTGAACATTAGAATTTTGCTGGCGTAAACAAGCATCTAGTATTGAATTTTTTACAAGATTAGGTAAAATATTAATATTTGATTAAATTTTATCATGGAATACTTTCAATTTTTTTGACTAGTCTAGAATTTAATTCTAAAGACCAGAGGAAGAATGTAAAGCCTACAATGAACAGTCAATTTGTTTATACTCAAGAATAATATTGTCTGGTCTGAGGATTTTTAAGTAATTGTAATAATGACTACTATTTTAAATATTCTTAATGCCTGTGAAGAAGATTCGCAGATGTGGAATTCTGACAGAAGAAAATTTGCAAGAGAGATAAAGAATCTCATGTGTCTCGTGAATTGATTGGCAGAAATCCTCTGATTTACTCAGTCTTCACAGATGTCCACTACAAGATTCAAGCTAAATATAAAAATACTAAAGATAGCTATAGAACTTATAATTTGTTATTTCATATTACCATTTTGCTCTTTACTCGCTTTCAGCTCCGCATGGACAATGTGTATATGGTCTATCTCATAGGCCTGGTTTGATCTTAACCTCAGATATGTACAAAATAATGTATGATATTTGTCAGTAACGTTGATATTCTATTTATTAAAAAAGCGGAGTTTTCCCCTAGGTAGTTAATACATACCTCTAGATCTACATAGTGGGTGAACTTAAATTCATCTCGGAAGAGAAGAGAATTACTATTTGAGAAGTACCCTAGCTTGATTTATTTCAATATTGGATAGAGATTTTTCTTTAACTCAAATACCACATAATAAATTATTTATTATGGCTAGTTGTGGTTCCAATTACAATTAACTTTAAAGATATTCCTTACCACCATTTGAGGAATTTTAGGTTCAAGAATTTCAAATAACAGATCCATTCTTTTCTGATGAAACATAAGCAATAATATTGTGGAATTTTGAAAGGTTGCATTCATAATCGGACGTACAGCGAATTCTTTTGACAGAAATCATCGAAGATATGCATAGAAATCTGCAGTTTCTGAAAGTAAAGATTACATTCATCTTATTATATTATCTCTTTCAAGTTTGTTTGTTGTGGGGTATTATGGCACAACAGTCATGTAATTCTGTCAAGTTTGTTGTATATCTTGGCTGTTGAGTTTACAAATATACCCGCATTTCAAAATGTTTTCTTCCGTGGTAGCCGGGGAGGCTTTCTTAAATAATGGATTCGTCAATAGTTCGATGTCGAATTTCTTTTGCATCATATGCAAGGAAAGATAAATGCTCAGCTTACTCGATGAATGCGAGTTTAGAAATTTTAGTTTATATACAGAATCATCCAGTTACAACATTACAATTCGTCAACAGAAATTTGGCGAAATGCACCGAAATGTTTGCTTCCAATTTCGGTTAGATTTGAATGAACCGAGGATCAAAAGTAATAAGAAACTTCTAGAACTGCTATTGCATGAATGAAGCATTCGAATTGGTTTAGAAATTCGGCAAGATGAAATTATATTGGTGTTGAATGGAATTACTTTTACAAAACAAATATTGGTACTCATCGGCCTATTTTCTAACTAAACTGTCAGTCTCAAAAGATTAGCAGAGACGAGAAAATTGTATTGCAGTTAATTTAAATTAATTTTGCAAAATACCAACACGACTAAGTTCGAATACGTATAGGAGAAACTGAACTTTTATATTGCAGAGGAATTTGCCATGTTCAATTCGCAGGGAAATTAAGTTCTTAATCCAAGAGCACCTTTCAATACAGATAATTAGGTCCTTTCCCATTGCTAAGAGCGAATTTTCAGACCCCTGTTAAGACGTTTTGAATTATTCGAAGTCTTTTAGAATTCATTAGAATCTCAACCTATTGTATTCTGAATTAGAACTGAAGCATTTATAATCTCCAAATATTTCTTAGGAAAATCTCTCAATGGCAAAGCATTTCACAATTATGGTATAGACGTACCTGGCGTAGTCCAATGTAACAGAGGACAAAACTAAAAGAAAGGTTCAAGCACCGTCTCCGAAAATGGGCGGAGCACTGCATCATGGAAATGTTGATGTTTTTGTCCCCAGGTAACTTGAATCCAGTCATTTTCTGCTTGATGATTTCTCGATTTCGATGATGTCCCGGTTCTCGTAACGACTACAACTAGTCTTGAAACTGCTTTTTCATCCCATGACTTTAATGATCCAGCAGATGCATACGTCAATTTGATATGTAAAGGAAAAGCCATCTGCTGCGAGATATTGGAACTGAAAAAGAAAAGTTTTTTTAAATATCCTGTCACACAATAGAATCAATAGCTTGCTCTATTTCGGTATATTCAGTAGCTTGTTTCTGATAAATAGTTTCATGAAATTTGGAGCACTTTGCAATGCATAAACAAATTCAATACAATGAAATTGGGCAAATTCGAAGCTGACGGGACCATAATAAAGATTTGATTTATCTACAAATAGGAATTAAGAAAAAGTGGATCCAAAGATAAGTATAGCAAAGGAAAGCTACAATTTTTCAAGCAGAAAGTTGTCGCAGAAATCTATTTTTAATACTAAGCAGTTTTAATAAATGCATAAGAAATAAAGATCAAGAAATTTTAGTAAATAATAAAATATAATAAGATAATCAGCTTACAACAATTTAATAAATCAAATGTGCAAAATAAACAGTGCAATGCATATATAAAATGTGGTAGGAAGCCGAGAAATGTTTTATTGCCTTTGATATTGAATATATTTGCCACATGAACGAAAGTGGCGGATGCATTTATGCATCTTCCGTTAGTAGCAAAAACTTGGATCCTTAAAAGTCCGAAATGTATCTTGGGGATATATCCATCCTATGATGTGCCCATCCACATTTTTGATAAATTTCCTTTATAACTATAATTGGTCCGAATAAGAATTTAGATGTGTATTCTGTGCGGAAAATTTAAATTGCAATGAGTTAGCAACTGATAGATGCAGATTGAGTGCTTATCCATTGGATCCCGTGAAAAGGAAGGTTAACTAACAGAAATTTTCGAAACTACAATTTTTAATTCCGAGTTATAACCAACTAAATTTCGAATTAGAACCAATATTTTAATATTATGTGAATGTCAATTTTAACGAATCAGGAAAAAAAATTGAATTAACGACTTTCGAATAAGCCGCTAGATTTCACTGTACAGACGCCTTACTGAATTGAACCTTCTGATGAATAACAATAAAAGAAGCTTTACTGTAAATATATGCTAGCATTTTAATACTGGGGAATCTAAAATCTTTCAACTTCTTTAATGTCTTACGGCTTTTTGGAGTTCACAAATACTTCAAGGACATTTGTCTACGCCAAAGTTGGAGAACCTGCGAACTTTTGGGGTTTCTTATGAAGCCTCACCAGTTATTTATAATTTTCATTGCTTTCCTGTAATATAATAGCAGAACATTAATCTTTAGGATTCTGCTCGTGCGGCCTTCTGCCCGACTGCCGAAATTTAATGAGGCCTTACAGTTCAAAAAGGTTCCCCAACTCTGGTCTAGGCAACGGTACACAGTTGTTCAGATCTAGAATACTTCAGACAAAAAAAAAATCGACGTGTTTATTTGTCTCCGAGAAAAGCTTGTTGATTGGAAATGGTGATGAAGGATTTAATAACCATTTCTATCACGTAATTGGGGGAATTTGCAGCCTACGTAACTCAGAATGTAATCATACTTCTTGAATGTAATTTGTTTTATCTTCTGATGAGATATTTTCAAAAGAAAATGTGCTATTATAAATTAAAAGAAACGTCAAAGCAATTCAAATAAGACTAACCTTAATGGTAATGCAAGCAGAAAACGATATTTAATAAATTAGGCAAATTTTAAATGATAAATGTAAATTTCATTACAGGAAACTAGAATTATATCAATAAGGAAAACATTTAGTAAAATATAAAGGATTATTCTAAAGAGAAAATTGTTCTTAGGCTTATGAGCGACAATTTCACGTTGTGGAATGGATTTGAACTGTTGAAATGGCGCCGGCCGCTTTGCGTTTATCACGTGAGTATGAGTGATATTATTGGATGTACGAATCAGATTCTTTATACGACTTAAAAGAAGTCTCAAAATTTTGTCAAGTAAAGCGTGAAAATGATTAATGGATTAAAGCAATCTAAATTTTCACGGGTGCTCTTTTGCCAAAATTGGATGTTGCTGTAAATCCTAAATAAATTCTATAGATCAATTTACTGATTCGGAACAGAGGGAACGACAATAAAATTTCGAATTAGGAAATACTTGGCTTAAAAAAGCATACAGTATTAAAAACTAACAAATATTAATCTAAAATTGGCTGTATTAGAGATTTTTAATGCTTCGGACTCTTAATAAACGAAAACTAAAATGTTTTTAATTGTTTTAAAAATAATTTCAATAAATATCATTCATAAACATTGATTGGAAGTTCCAATACAACAATTGTATAATAAAATTTTAGAATAAGCAGTGTATTTCTCAAATAACATATTCAATCTTTGGTCGAATGCACAATACAAGAATAAAGTTGAAAGAATTAAAGGCCTAAAATCATTCAATTTCGATCACCGAAGATACAAGGAACGAGTATTTTAACTAACGAAAACGATTCAGAATAGCCTTTTTATAATTTAGAAATTTAAGTTTCACTTTGAATATCAAACAAAATAAATTGGAGCTACCGACGGATTCGAATTAACCAAGTTATACTGTGTATTCAAAGAAACTATTTTTCCAAATAGCCGAACTTAATATTGAAAGCTTCGAAGAATGCGATTTTTTTTAAATTTAAAACTATTTTTTCGGAACTTTTCGATGTCAACTTTAGAAGACTTGATATAAATTTGCAATTTAATTTTTAATTAATACTTTTAAAAGTGTTAAGACTTATTTAATATTAAAACAGTAAAGGTATAAAACATTCGGTAGAGAAATTATCAAAGAAATTTTAAAATGCTATCATTTAAGTGTAATCTTGACAACAATATTGTAGATTCACGTCAATATTAGGCCAGTCGTTCGCTGAAGAATTCATGAAAGCTTACTCTATTCTCTTTTCGACTAAGCTAAATACAAAATACTCAATTTTGTTCAGGGTTAAGAGAAGGTCAAGGGCTGAATTCCTCCGATTTTCGAAGGAAATATATTTCCTATTAAGGGATATTTTAGCGAAAAAATCTTTATAAGTTACAACATATGAAAAACGAATGAACTAATAAAAGTTTATCTGTGGATTTATGCAAAAACGAATAAGAAATCTCACCCGCTAAGAACTGAAGTAAGAAGTAATTGCTAGATGAATATCTACCGTTTCTTGACGCTGAACATGACAGAGGGCAAAAATATTACCCATTATCTTTAGAGAAACAAAAAAGATTCAAAATATTAAGGTAAAATACATTTACGTCAGTTAATTTTCTACTCAAATTCCAAATGAGGTCGCCCAAGACATAGAAAGAACTCGAAAATTAAGGCATGGTGATATGAGGAGGTGGACTTCACTAATGCATTTTCTCTTCTTCAAAAGATTTCTACAGGATGGCCGCGCACCAGGCATAGTGATTAAAGAACTTTCAAGATTAGTTATTCGGATTCGAACGCATAGCAAGCCTGTGGCAGAACTAATTCAACTACATTGATAGCGATACAATTAAAAATATATCTTCCCACTGTCGTAAGAAAACTCGAAAAACGGTGGTTAGGATGATCAGTCGCAAACAGTGTAGCGATAATCTTCCTTTGCACTCGGAAAAGTAATAAGAGGCATACTTACGTGTCTATTCTGGTACCCCCGGTTGGGTTGGGAAGCCGCAATTTTTTGCTCACATAAGCACGGAAAAAGTGACCGCCCCCCAACCCAACCGGGGGTACCAGAATAGACCCCTTAGACTCTTGTGAGAGTGAGGATTCATTTTAGTACTTGTGAAGATGAATAATATATTTATTTAATTTTTAATTTCCTAAAATTTAAGTTAAGATTTTTTTGTTATTATATCGGCCTTATTCACCATCCATGGTTAAACCATGATCAGCGGTTAAATGATGATTCTGCCATGATGATGCGAACTGACCGAAGTGCGTCGCCAAATGTATACCCTAGCGGGTTGCTATTTTGGCATGGTATCTCAATTTCTCTGTTGTTGGCGATTTTTAAAATTGCCCTCAGCCTTCTAGCAAAACGAGTTTCTAGCCAACTCGCCAGTTAAGGTATACATCCAGTTGATCATTTCGGTCAGCATTCGCTTGTTTGTGTAAATTCACTTTTAACCGCTGATTATGGTTTAACCATCGATGGTGAATAAGGCCGTATAGCATTTATAAAAATCGTTTTTTAACACATTTACGTGAAAACGATGTATCATTTAGAATGGAGACTCTGACTCAATGTGGAAGAGTTTTCTGGTTTGTTTATTTTGGATTCACTGAGCGTTTTTCAGTTATCCCCGATTTTCAGGTCTATTCTGGTATCCCCGGTTGGGTTGGGAGACGTCTCTATTTCCGCACGTTAACAACGGGAAAAGTTGCGTCTCCCAACCCAACCAGGGGTACCAGAATAGACCTCTAAAGCAATCCTCATATCCATTTGGAAACTGCAGTTCTTTCTTTAGTACTGTGGCGGCTTCTTGAACCTTTTTCCTTGACACTTGCATTTTCATCTCGCACCTTGCCATGAGGCAGCAGGTAGAGTTTTTCCATGCAAGATGGTGCGAAGGTAATAATGCGCGCGCACTGGTAGTCATTTATAAGAGTACATTTTCCAATTCCGTGGCAGAGACACATAGAGAGGGCAGCAACGCAGTATAAGCCAACTCACCTTACGACCTTATTCACCATCCATGGTTAAATCCTGATCAGCGGTTAAAAGGGAATTTACACGAACAAGCGAATGCTGACCGAAATGATCGGCTGGATCTATCCCCTAACTGGCGAGTTGGCGAGAAACTCGTTTGGCTCGAAGGCTAAGGGTAATTTTAAAAATCGCCAACAACAGAGAAATTGAGATACCATGCCAATATAGCAACCCAATAAAGTATACATTTGGCAATGCATTTCGGTCACCTTTCGCATTATTATAGCAGAACCATCATTTAACCGCTGATCATGGTTTAACCATAGATGGTGAATAAGGCCGTTAGTGAAGTATGAGCCACTGTGGTTGGACCTACAGCTGTACCGTCCTTATTCACCATCCATGGTTAAACCATGATCAGCGGTTAAATGATGGTTCTGCTATAATAATGCGAAAGGTGACCGAAATGCATTGTCAAATGTAAACTTTATTGGGTTGCTATATTGGCATGGTATCTCAATTTCTCTGTTGTTGGCGATTTTTAAAATTACCCTTAGCCTTCGAGCCAAACGAGTTTCTCGCCAACTCGTCAGTTAGGGGATACATCCAGCCGATCATTTCGGTCAGCATTCGCTTGTTCGTGTAAATTCCCTTTTAACCGCTGATCAGGATTTAACTATGGATGGTGAATAAGGCCGTACAACGGACGGTGTTAGCCATCTCGCCTAAGCAGAGTATGAGCCTTCCCGACTGGTTTAAATTTCAATCGTCTGCAATTAGATGCTGCTTGTTAATCATGAGCTACACAGAATCCAGATATGCCTGTCACTGAACGTGTTCCTCTTTGCGCCAAGTATTCTTGTGTATATGGCAACTTTTGATACGAGATGTATCGTTCTGCAGATTCTTTTATTTTAAATGTTTTAATGTTCTAATTGATGTGTTCATTTTGCACAATATGCCTTGTTAAAATATGAAATAAATGCTTATTGATAAACCTTTTGCCTGGAATATCATTTGAAACTTTCTGATCTGAGTCAATGATGAAGTAGGGCATTTTGAGTTATCCTCTAGCGCCTTCAGTACACAAAGCGTTAAAGTCCGTGCTCTTTGAGTTTGTGTAACCCTTTCTCTTTAAATCGGTTAAAAAAACTCTTAAAGCATTTAAATTCGAATTGGAACTACTGGAATTAGCTAACTCGTTTCATTAAAAATTTAACTGTCAGGGATTATCTAAATCGTATGGTTAAAAATTTAACCACCAAACAAACCTTGGAAGTCGCCTAAAAGAGCGATAGAGAGTAATTATGGCAGCCTTTCCACAAAATTAGGCTCTTATTTTAAGTAAACATTGAGCGCTACAACAGTAGGAATATTAAATTTAATATTTTCAAAGTAGTCTTAAGGTAAAACATTAAAAAAACTCCACTTTAAACATTAATTAATATCTTCAAACAGAATGTTGAAATTTTGAAGATTCCCATTGACTTAATATTATCACCGGAAGTTCATGGGCCCGGCGGAAAACATACTGTACCACAATAAACAAAACAGAAAACTTTTCCAGATTTCAATATGCTCTGTGGAAATTTTTTCAGAGATGATAGAAGGTAATTACCCAACAAGTAAGAAATTAATGAAGGAATGCTATGAAAAAATATTACTTCGAATTCCGGCTAACCCTTGCTGATAATAATAACTTTACTTTTCTAGATATGTAAAGGTAATGGGCCAGCAACATAGTAGTTAATGAAGGAATACAATGAAAAGATATGGATTCGAATTGCGGTGAGTTCCTATCTCAAATATGCTAACATGAATTCGTTAAGTCGCGTTTATACGAGGACAATCGATGGTCATAACAGACCCCAAGATCAAGTGACCAGCTCATTTATGCCTGACATGATTTCGACAAAGAAATCCAGATTTTTTTCATAAATTTTCGCGTTGACATCAAAAACTGATTTCATTATTCGACCTCATTTCGAGTTTTTTTTTATTTACCTTTTTTTCTTTTGAGGCCGCGGTGGATTATTGGTAAAGTCCCGACCTCGTTGCCTGTCGGCTGCAGGCTCGAAATCCGATTCCACTGAAGATCCGTCGTATATGGGACCTGTTGCACGCTAAATCATAAGTAAAGGGTCAAACGTCCTCCCTTTGATGTGGAGCGGGACCTCAGAGAGGGGATGCAAGCTCAGGTGTCGTCCTCGTCATCCGACCGCGGTTCAAAATTACGAGGGCCCTCCCAAAATAACCCTCGTGTTGTTTTTAAACGGGACGTTAATATAACTAAACCCTATTTTTTGAATACATCTTTAATTTAGGGTTCTATTCACAACTGAATTGACACTTGTGTTTACAAGCAACATTTAACCAAAATGCGAAAAGAATTGCGGAAGCAACATGTTCAACTCTTCTCCAAAATTATGAATGACAGTAAACACGTGTGAAATGTTAGCTCATTCAACTTTGAAAACTATTTAGTGTTTTGTTGGGTTGCTGAAATTAAATACTCAGCGAAGTGTATATTTTAAAGTTAAAGCGTGGAATTGGTTATTTCGTAGAATAATTAGGTATTTCATCAAATACCTAGTTAAATACATAGTTATCGTATGAAATAACTGAATTATACACTTTAACGGTAACATATACACAAGTAAGACAAGACAGCAAAGACAGTTTATCGATGAAAACTTATTTACAATTTGCAATACCTCTTAGTATATAATATTGGATGACAGAATGCAATAATCTTGAATTTTTTACCTCTTAGTATATAATATTGGATGTCAGAATGCAATTATCTTGAATTTTTTGCTTGTTATTAAAGGCTATTGATACAAAATATTGCTAGATTGAGCGACTCTTCAAAAGGCTACAGAAGTTACGTGATTCATATAAGTTAGCTTTGTAAAATTGAGAAAAAGGTGTGTGGGAGCTGATCATCCAGGGTGTCTATAGCGTTTATTTTAAAAAAATGAAATGTAAACCTTCTTCATGGAACTCAGTAGATTTTATTACTAAGTTCTTTTTCAATATACCGTACACGGACAGCCGAGGCTGCACAAATTCCACTTTCTTCTAACGTAGACGAAATCTCACTTTAGTATGAAAGCGCACGTTTAACACGTTGAGGGCTGCGCAGATTTAGCTATGCCGCGCCGCCGGACGGCAGTAAAAATCGTATTATGTCTTATATGGCAGCTTATATTTCTTGAGAAGTATTCCGGAACTGTGAGAAAGTCGCGGAAACGATGCCGTGAATGTTATAAATCCTTATCTACTCGACGAGGTAGAAATATTGCTGCAAGTAAATCGAAAAGGGTTACAACGTTTTGCCGATTTTGCGAAGGTGAACCACCACTATGTCTAAAATGTTTTTAAAAAAACCATAAAAACAAATAAATATGTAAATACATTAAGTCTATTATACCTGTAAAAATAAGCTTTTCAATTTTTCAGTAAGAAAGTTATTTTTAACCACATGAAGTTTCTTCATCGAACAAAACTGTGTTATAAGACTATAGCTGATATAAGTCACCAGTGGTACACGCCGCCAGATGAACCATTCGTGTGTGAGCCACCAGTGGCACACGCCGCCAGATAAACTATTCGCATGTGAGCCACCGGTGGTACACGCCGTCCTAATAGCATTTAGAAAGCACGCCTTGGTTATGCGCATTTGTATCCTTAGGTTCGTTTACTGCTAGATTGGCGATTCATCACAATATCTATGATGTTTTATTTTATTTCATTTTTTAAAACTTTCGTTAAAAAACGATGTTTTTTTAATTTATACTGAGTATGCTGTATCAGAAGTGAGTAAAAAATCTACTGATCCACAGTTCCTTCTTCATCCAAATCCACTGATACCTTATTCATCGCTGTAGGCTTTGTATTTGGGGAAAAGTGTTGTTGGCAACACAGATATTATACAGTATACTACTGAATGTAGATGGATTAAATAAAGAGAGTCGGAATGAATAATGATATTCAAAATACTATTTTCTAAACATTTTTTAAACACGTCGAGTATGATAAAATGGTCGTTAACAGAAAAAAAAATTACCAAAGTAGCAATATAAAAGGAGTGATGGTATCAGAAGATACAAACTGGTTACAACATAGAAAAGGGTCGGTTTCTTGAAAATATAAAATGGAAATATTGTCGAAAATTAAGTTAGCTAAGATTTAATTCTAAATCATCGTTTCTGATGATGCAATTTACAATTTATTCAGATTAGAAAAATATAAAAACAATTATTTATACTTTGACTATTTTTAGCTCGTCGTCAAGCCGACATAAATATTTATTTTTAACTGAATTATAAGATTTGGAGATATCATGCGTATTATTAAGCAAAATAGAAAATCAACACCTATAAAATTTCAAATTCCAAAATTGGCCATTAAATTTTAACGTGAGAAGGGTGAAGCAGATTGTCTCTTTAAATTAATGTATAGAATTAGGTATTAAAAATAGTAGAGAAAAACAGTATGATGTTGCATCTGCAAATTTTATTTTAAACAAATACACTGGAAAAAATTTAGTTTGACGCCAAGATAAAAAAGATTAAATAATGAACTATTATTCCTGCATTCTAGACATATGACCAATTAACTTAAGATACGCGATCGAAACTTCAAACAAAAAGAAATTATTACGGCTAATAAGATTACGCGACTTGTTTTGATAGCTGACTTTCATCCTTAAAAGAGGTGGCAAACGCAGTGAATGATTTTGAGTGCCGGAAAAATTTCTAATTCATCAAGCGTTATTCTTATCGAAAACATCTGCTTTCCGAGTTTTCTTCGCTTATGCTTGATAGGATTACACGTGCCCTTTACTACAAGTTGAGTTGATAAAATAAACTGTTATTGCAGTCGTTACTATAATCTCTTGAATATACTAGGTCTGGAATAAGAAAATGTTTTAGTTTAAACAACCGAAATTATCACATACTGAGCCACTTTATCCAATGGGTTATACAGGGATGTATGCAAGGGGAGACTGCACTTTTACTATACTCATTTAAATTTTGAACAAAAAATTTCTGATTATAATTTTAAATATGAAAAGGCAGCAATTGGCCAAATGGTAAGACTTTAATCATAGAACAGGTGACTTTTAACGTAGGACTTCGCTCCACCCATTGGAGTCTCCGGAAAGAATTTGATTCACACTCCAAAACGCCACAAAAAACGTTGCATGGGAGATCTTCTATATCTCGGTAAGTACATATGTTAGAAACATGAATAATGCCTTATTTTAGAGATAAGGGGCAACAACAGAAGTTACAAGAAAACAATTGAAAATGAATTGTAGTTAAGCGGCTACTGAATTTCAAAGTTGGGCAAAAATACGCATGAATTGGTGACGCGATCCTCTATATCTAGGTAACTACATATTCTAAAGACGTAACTAATGTCTTATTTTAAAGATAAAGGGTAACAACAGAAGTTACAAAAAAAATTCAAAATCGGAAAAGAGTCATGCGAGTAAAGTAGTCCCACGGCTTTAACATCAGCAACTGTTTGAAAAAGACAGCCTCCCGTCATTTTTTTTTTCTTTATTTGCTCGTCATCTATTTTAGTAGATTGGTCTTTTCTTTGAGCCACAGGCACTCAAATTTCTAATTATGTAGCTGTCGGGGCGCCAAATAACTCTAGCCCAGGGTTCTTAACTCTGTTAAGACAGCCTTCTTTGTGTAAGAATCAAGATTGAAACTAATTGACTCATCTGTAAAATAATCTATGATAAATTGTTTTTGATAAACGCTTCGTTCATGCCTGTAATAATGTTACAAATTTTTCAGATGTTATAAGATTTAAAAAAGAAAAAAATGTATATGATTTAAACGTATATCTACTTACGTTATTCAGTTCCTTCAATAGAATCAATACTGTAACTATAATTTGCACAGAATGGTGGAAAACGCTTAAAGAAGTGCAAATGATCGCACTGAAGAATTTCAGATGCGTTATGGAAAAGCTTGTTCTCTTTTACTTTAACACAGTCGTTCAAAACATTTCACTTCAACTATACGCTTATGAGAGTATAATAAGCATTATTACAATTATTTTTTAAAGTTTTTGTGCCCGACTTGGCAAAGAAAAAAAAAACTGAGGACATTCTCTTCTTAAAATTTTTAACGCTACTTGGCGATCACAGAATTTCAAATTATGTTGTCATTATTTTCGAAATTATGACATTATTAAATATTATAATCATTATTCGTTGGCTTTATGAGCTAAAAGACATGACAAAATGAATGAAGAGTTAATTCGCGTATTAAACTTGTTAATGTTACTTTACGATCACAATATTTCATATTAATTTTTCCGTTTCTTTCACAGAGCAGTTCAATGAAGTTAATATCCTTATCAAAGATAAGAATATTAATCCGAACACGTTCGGAGAACTTCTTTTAAAAATTGTAATACAGAAACACTAAAATATGTTTTTAGATCTAAATTTAATAAAGATTAATATTGGAGAATGATATTTGAGTATAAATTATTACGAATTTATAAAAATCCTGAATTTCTGCTGTTTTTAAAGGGAAATTTCCAAAAACTTCAAACATACTAGAGGTCAAACTTTTGTAATAATTCAAATAAAACTAATACTAAAATGAACTACATATTATAGACTAGTGCATGTACTAGAATCTTAAGATTCTTTGGATAAATAAAAATTTTAGAGCTTATCGAACAATTATTATAAGTTTATCATCAAATTTTTGACTATAATTTAAAAAATATTCTTACAATATACATTATTCTAGTACATTCACTAGAGAAACATTTAAAGAAAGTGTTCACAAAATTTCAAAACAATCAAATGATAATATCCTGAGTTATCACTTTTGAAATGTGAAAATTATGCATAAAATCTAATCTTGAGAAAAATCAAATTTTAGTTTTCGTATCAATAATTTTATTACAAGATATATACCGACAGCCTTAAAATGTTCCACACTTATAAATTATACTTTTACATCGCTCAGTTTTAGCAATTTTCTTTTTTCAATCATTCGATTTTTTTTCTGGCATTTACAGAAGAAAGTGAATGAAGTTTAGCTTCGCTGGGTCCTTCTTTATTAAGTTCAGCAAAACATTTCACTGTATACTTGTATGCTTTGCACAATTTTGGAAACTATCAACATTTGCAGAAGAAGTATCTTTTATACAGAATCTGCATATTTTTGACATTAATTCAATATCGAATATTTTATCATTATCAATAGATATAGCAGGAACGCATCCATTTAAATATAAATGTTCTCTTCTTTGCCAAGTTCCATTTACAGATACACCAAATTGAATAATTTCATCTCCATTTCCAGCCTTTGTCAATTCTACGGCTGCCTCTTTCATTACCTAACATGCCACTTCATTAGCAGCACCTTCTAGTTTTTTCTCAATGTTTCTAAAGGCTGTTTTGGATAGTACATTAACATTAATTTAGAAAATGAAGTTTAAACGAATTTTTGACTGGTTTCTGTACCTTTAAAGGCCAACTTCCGGTTATTTAAACGTCCACTTCCGGTTTTCGGCTTGTTATAAAACAATTAATATCTCGGCTTCTAATCTACGTATAGACAAAAGTAAATATGTTTTAGAAAGGTAAATGAATGAACAATCCGAAACATTAAAAATAAAAAATTGTGAATTTTGGGCGAAAATCAAATTTTCAACGTGTTCGGATACCTCAATTGCTTACGAAACTATTGAAATCATGATGTATAAAACATTTATCTATAAATGTTTAAAAAAATAAACTCAGCACCTGGGTTTTGTTTTGACAGAGAATAAAACTTACATAAAATAGTTTAAAACTGCAAAATAAAATAAAATTTTTTATTTTTTGTATCGGGTATTTTTTGTCTCTTTATTTGTTCTCATAAATTTTTCCCACCAGATGTACACAATATTAATATAATTTTTTAAATTAAAAATAACCAAATATAATAAACAATTTTTCGTTTCAAAATGTGCATCGTTTCATATGTTCTACAGTTATTTTTAGAGTTGTATTTATATTTAGTATAAATCACATTATTTATCAACCTTTGCTATATGGTTCTAAGATTATTATATTTCAATTATTTTATTTGACAGAATCAAAACACACATTGAAATTCCGAATTACTTTATCTGCAAGCATACATAGTAGTCTATGTTTTTCAATTTAAGTTATTCCGTTTTCATTGATAAAATACAACTTCTTTTCCTCACCCACATCATTTCTTCAAATCATGAATTATTCATTTTCAAAAATTAGTTCTCCGAGTAATATTAAGCCAATTCTGACTACGCTAAAGGACACGCTGACCCTGCATCTTTAAATAAATCAATTAATAAGATATAACATATAAATGGTATCACTTTTTAATTGCAATGTGTTTGAAATCAACAAGTTCAATTCTTTCTTCTGGTGGGCATTGATCGATTAAAGAAAATTTCGAAATGTTTCGCAAAGACATTATATATGTTTGAAAAGGCGAGTTTCAAGGTATACCGAATCTAGTTTTAAAACTGTGAGGGAATTCGATAACTTCCACTTCATTTCAAATACTATATACTTAGCGGGGTGAAAAGAGAAACTACAACAAATGACGAAGACTTATTTATCTTTTCGACTGAAGTACCGTTTGGGTTTCTACATGTTTCACATATTCAGCAGCGCAATTTGTATTTCAAAAGTCGCCCTTTGAGAATAGTCCAACGCACTCTTGCTCACGTGTTGCACAAACCCGCTGATTCAACTATCCCCAACCTTCAGAAAACCATTTGCATAATCATTGAACTAATTTGCATGTCATCTGTTGATGGTCAGCGGTTCAATCGTTTGGGAGCAAGAGAAACATACTAGCGGGATTTAAAACTCTTCAACATCTGTCGACGCCTCGCATGTCACAATTTTAATAAAGAATTGAAAGTCTCTTAGAGATTCAGCCGCTCTTTACGCGAGTCCAAAGGCCCCTGGAGGATTGTTAATTAAAACATTGTATTACCCAGAAGATCTTTTCTCTGACACAAAGAGCTTAATACAATTACAGAAAAGCGAAAGGACATTAATCAGTCTTTCGGAAACGGAAATGTCAGTTGACGGAAAGAATCAATTTTTCAGGAAATGTGCAGAATGAAATGAAATTTTGAAAGCGGGTATTCGAAGGGTAATAAAATTAAAGTAACGGCTTGAAATTGAATTGATATTTTCATGTACCATGATTGAATTAGAAAGGATAAAATTATCAAGAGTGAGATGTGGTTCCCCCACACAAATATAGCCCATTGCAATTAGGTAAAATAGGGGAAAAAATTTATATAGTTTTGAAACTTTGGTCAAATACGTCTTTGACCTCAAGGATATCAGAACCGAAAAGTTTCCACCTCTCCGGGGGGAGCTTCCGCCCCTAGGGGAAAAAACTGAAGTGAAGTGGAGTGTTAGGTAAGTTTTTCCTAGATTACTTCAACCCTACACATTCAATGTTAGACATGGTATAGACGAAAGGCGTAGAGCATAAAATTCTGCGTCGAATGAGTACCAACACTATGTATGTTGTTGCAGTAGTACGATTACAAACTCTTATCAGAGTTGCAATGATTTTACAATTTTCAAAAAAAAATCATTATTCTTACAAAAGACGGTGCATACAATCAAATATTCTATCTAAATAAAGTTTGTATGTATAAGTATTCACTTTTGTAAGCACATGCATACGTCAGAGCACCAAGACCAGAGCGCTAGTGTGGTGTGGAAGTTAGGAGAGAGAGTACAAATAGTTCAATGCAATGAGATCAAAAAATGAACATTATTAGAAAATTTTATAAAGTTTTGAAACTTTGGTCAAATACTCTTCTGACATCAGGAAACGGAAACCGTAAAGTTTCCATCCCTGAGGGGGGAAACTTCCCCCCCAACCCCTCCCCTAACTTGCAATACCATCAAAGCACAAAATGATCGTACCCAGCTTATAAACAATAATTAACATTGCTTATTTTTTTAACTGCAATAAATTATTTTCATAAATTTCTAATTATATGTTGCCTCTTGCTGACCATGTTTTATAATATCATTGATACGGTTCCAGAGCGACCAGTTGGTAACACTGACAACCTCTACTTCCTTCTTGATGGAGGCTCTCTTACTCATCGTGTAGTATGGCCAAATCAAGAGACTTTCGGTGATGTTAACACCACATATATATATCTTATATCAAGAGGCATTACGGCGATGAAGTAACAGTTGTTTTTGACGGATATACCGAAATCAGTGTTAACACAAAGGTTATTGAACGCGAAAGGCGAAGGATGAAGCGTACCTCAAGAGAAATAATTTTTAATGAAAGCACAGTTCTTCTTGACCCTCAGAGACAATTTCTAAGCAATCTTGCAAATAAAGAGCGTTTAAATTCGCAAACTTGCTAGCTACTTGGAGAACGTATGCATATGCACGTTTGTAGCAACAGATGATGCTGATGTACACATTGTGAAGACCGGTATAGAGACATATGTGAAGATTAAGAAACAATTTTATGTAATTGGCCAAGATGTTGATATTCTTGTTTTACTTACTGCTCTTACTCCAGACTATATAGATATTCTCATGTTGAAAGAGAGTAAGGATAAAGTCAAAGATAGGTTCTATAGATCTAAAGATCTGCAGAATTCTAATCTTGTGATCGAATGCAAAAAAAATCCATTCTCTTCGTTCATGCGATTAGTGGCTGTGACGCAACCTCAGGGTTCTATGGAAAGGGAAAACAACAAGCTGTGCAATTGTTCAACCTCAGTAAATACCTACAAGATATCCCTGACATCTTTAATAACACTAAATAAACTTACATTGAGATTGAAAGAGCAGGAGAGAGGTTCATCATCGCATTGTACAGCAACAAGAAGAAAGAGGAAAATAGTCTGAATAAGATGAGCAATTGCACTGCTTGTAGTTCTCCCTTTCTATAGAACCCTGAAGTTGTGTCACAACCACTAAATGCATGAACGAAGAGAATGGATTTTATTTGCATTCGATCACAAGATTAGAATTCTGCAGATCTTTAGAGCTATAGAACCTATATTTGATTTTATCTTTACCCTATTTCAACATGAGAATATCTATATAGACTGGAGTAAGAGCAATAAGTAAAACAAGAATATCAACATATTGGCCAATTACAACAATTTGTGTCTTAATCTTCTCATATGTCTCTATAGTGGTCTTCAAAATATGTACATCAGCATCATCTGTTGCTACAAACGTGCATATGCCTACGTTTTCCAAGTAGCTAGCGAGTGTGCGAAATGAAAAAGTCCTTATTTGCAAGATTGCTTAGAAATTGTCTCTGAGGGTCAAGGAGAACTGTGCTTTCATTAAAAATTATTTCTCTTGAGGTACGCTTCATCCTTCGCCTTTGGCGTTCAATAACCTTTGTGTTAACACTGATTTCGGTATATCCGTCAAAAACAACTGTTACTTCATCGCCGTAATGCATCTTGATATAAGACATATATGTGGTGTTAACATCACCGAAAATCTCTTGCTTTGGCCATACTACACAATGAGTAAGAGAGCCTCCATCAAGAATGAAGTAGAGGTTGTCAGTGCTACCAACTGGTCGCTCTGGAACCGTATCAATGATATTATAAAACATGGTCAGCTAGAGGCTACATATAATTATAATATTTATGAAAATAATTTATTGCAGTTAAAAAAATAAGCAATGTTAATTATTGTTTTATAAGCTGGGTGCGATCATTTTGTGCTTTGATGGTATTGGTAAAGTTAGGGCTGAGGGGTTCTCTCAGTATTTTAAACTTTACGGTTTCCGTTTCCTTGATGTCAGAAGAGTATTTGACCAAAATTTCAAAACTTTATAAAATTTTCTAATAATCTTTGTTTTTCGGTCTCATTGCAATGGACTATTCGTACTCTCTCTCCTAACTTCCACACCACACTAGCGCTCTGGTATTGGTGCTTTGACATATGCATGTGTTTACAAAAGTGAATATTTATACATACAAACTTTATTTAGATAGAATATTTGATTGTATGCGTCGTCTTTTGTAAGAATATTGATTTTGCTTTTGAAAATTGAAAAATCATTGCAACTTTGATAAGAGTTTGTAATCGTACTTCTGCAACAAAATATAGGGTTGAAGAAATCTATGAAAAACTGACCAAACACTCCACTGAACTTCAGTTTTTCCCCCTCTATGGGCGGAAGCTCCCCCCGGAGAGGTGGAAACTTTTCGGTTCTGATATCCTTGAGGTCAAAGAAGTATTTGACCACAGTTTCAAAACTATATAAATTTTTCCCCCTATTTGCCATTTTTCGGTCTAATTGCAATGGACTAATAGTCCGCATTTGATGCTACAATGTATGAATATATGTCTATTTTAATGTATTATATATATATATATATATGTGATATTTTATTTTTTTAACTTTCCTAAATAATCTTAACGACACCTCATTTTAAATACTTCCACTTTCATCATAATTAACGCACTACAACTTTCTTTACAAGTCACGAGGTTCTAAAAGGGAAAATTCCCTCTTCTGGGTACTTAAGCGTTCTGCGCATTCATTTCTGCCCCTTTTTCACACCAGCATGTAAGCTTTCAAGAACAACGCGCCGCGCGGGCGTAAACTTCTGAAATCTGTTCATGGAGCTGCGTAAAAATTAAGTACTTTACCTATGAAGAATAACGCCTGATGCCTAAATAAAAGAAGATTTAAACAAATATCGTCTCTTCCTTGATGACAATGGACTGCCTTTCACCTTTTTAAAGCCTGATCTTTCATATATATATATATATATATATATATATATATATATATATATATATATATATATATATATTATTTTTTCAGGATTGTATTTTTTATCTCTGTATTTGTTTTGAATTTTTGAATGTTTATACAATGAATCACTTTCTCTTTGTACTCTTCCACGCCGACCGTTACAATTCTGCATACCCTTCGTTTGAGTAGGTCAGAATGAGTAATAAATAAATATCAAGAGAGAGATTGAGTGAAATCATATATATTAAGATCTACCAATACATTAAAATGCAATTATGGGTTTGTTCAAAGGAACGTATAATGGCATCAGAAAGAAATAGCGAAGAATGATATTTGATCGATTCACAGTAACTTTAGTTAATTTATTTGGAGTTTTGGAGCTTTTTCTTTTTGGTGAAGAATTGCTACTAAGATCAAACAGCACTGGTAATTTTTTCATTTAATACCTGCAATTGCCAGAATAAACTTGGAAGTTTCTCAGAAGATGTCAAGAGTACTTACGATATTAGGAATACCTTTCCTTTCATTCTATTCCATTGCTTTAGAAATAAATATGGTTCTCATAACATCATAATATTTTCTGCAATTTCCAAGAAAAGAGTATTAAAATTCACTAAAGAGAATTAATCTGCTTTAACACTTTGCGGCTCAAGGCATTCAATTTTTTGAAATATGATGAAAAACATCATGGATGGGTTTAGCTTATTGTCTAGACATAGAATCTACAAATTTAAAAAAAAATACTTACTTCATTCCGAGGGGGGTCTTCCCCCTTTAGGGTCATCTCCCTCATATGTTAACCCGTTAGAGACAGCCACCCTGATACACTCAAAATATATTGTTGAATCTTACAGAAAATCATAACTTAAAACTTCAAGAATATGGGAGGAATATTCTCGAGTTAATTTGCTAAAATTATAAACGTCCAGGACTAAAAAATTTTCCTATCTCCAAATTAAGGAATTTTCCCAAACTCTATCTCTAATAATTCCTATTCCGAAACAAAATTTCATAAGGCTGCTATATAAATTCTAAAAGAAGTACTATTAGCCCTACTCTTAACCTATTTTTTTCCATTTTTAGTAGAATTTAACGGTTGAGAAGCGAGTAAAATTAGGTGTGCCATCAGTTGGCACACTGCGCCGCAAAGGGTTGACAATACATTTTATGCAAAGAAGAGATACATTTGAACATTTGCAAATATCTTATAAGACGCTTTATGGGAAAAAAGATTTTTGTTTAAATTGGAAAGCAAAAACACTGATGATGAGCATTATTTTTCTAGATTGTTTTAGTGTTCGATATCATAAATTTCAACCAGATGTTTACACCATTAAGAAAAATATTATTTAAATATTTTACTGTGTCGAGAAATACCTATTTTAAAACTTCTCAAATGAGGTTAAGATTATCAAGGATTTTAGCTCTCACCCATGCCATTTATCATGAATTAATATTCAAAACTCAATGAAAATAGTTACCTATTACATTGTGTAACATTTTCTTATTCCCTATCTTTTACCTGATACTTCTTGGTTCAAGTCTCTGAGTCTAGAAGTATATAGTGGAAAGTAAACTTCGAAACACGTTTTGCGGATCAGAAAAATAGATAAATAAATAAGAATTGTTGCATACGTGCATTGCAGTCAGACGGGACTGCTAAAATTGGAGATGCAATAAACGTTCAACAATAAATAGAAATCTTATAGAAATAGATATTGTTTGTTCACAGAATAAATTGCTTGGTTTGTCTTTCAAGCGTATGCCCATTCTACTGATTTAATTTTCATAAAATTATGCTTTGACTATCAGGATGTTTACCAGCCATTTTTACAAAGTAGAAATGGTAATTGTCGGTAGAAATCTTCAATAGCGTTTTGCTCTTGAAATAAATTAAGAACACACATAATTATCTTATTATTAAATCTGACGCAGGAATCTATTTTAGAGTGCAATCTGTATATATAAAAGAGAAAGTCACTCACTGACTCATCACGAAATTTCCCAAACCACTAGGACTAAAAACTTGAAATTCGGAAGGTTGTTGCATTTGGGGTAAAAATTTCTCACTAAGGAAAGATTTTTGAAAATTTTAATTAGTAATTTGATTAGATGATATTTAATTTCAGTAATTAAATATCACCCAAAAGTGAAAATTTCCCCGCAGTAACTTCGGAACATATTATCGAATAAAAACCATTTTAACATCATCTTAAAGTTTAAAAAATTAGCTTTTCAATGACCCTAATTTCATTTCCATGAGATATTCTGTTTAATTTAAATTAATTTTTGAAAATGTTTTCAAACGCAATTTCTAATAATGTTTTTATTGTTGTTGAACGAAAATGGAATTCTAAAGGTTGCTAGACTCGTGCGAAGTGGTTCAAAGAACGGAGACAAAAAGAAGAGAGTAGTTTAGCTACTAACCGAGGGGTCAGAGACAAAGGACAGGGCAAACGAAAATCATCGAAAGACATTACAGCGAAAAACTGTTTAATTAAGTTTAAAGTGTTAAGGGTTTAGACTTGAAAATATTTCTTCCCCAGCAACGCCGGGTATATTAGTTAGTATCATATATACAGGATAATTTGAACTTCTGGGTGAGGTAAATTACTCATCAGCGAATGTGGATCAGATAGTAATATAGAGTAGGAAACGAAATCTTAACAATCGGATCTACTAAGAACTGGTAGAACGTCTTGCCAAGGAAATCGTTCTTCAACAGCCATTCTCAGACATAATAGGAAGGAATATTTCACAAATACAGATATGCATCCATCATACGGAGCAGTTGATAGGAATAGGCTATCGCTGTGCAACTTTTTCGTGAGCGCAATAGAGTTAAGCGCATTCTAAACAAAAAGACATTTCAATGTCTGTAATAAAGATAATTTGAAACTGGATCTTCTGTGAAAAGTGACATGAATTGTGGATGGTCGACAAGGACATCTGAAATGGAATATAATTTGCTTTATTATACAGAAAACAATAGTTCCAAAACACGAGCAATTTCTACGCTTTATGGTCTCCTCCAAACCGCCGTCTGGAGAATCTTGAGCTCCAACCAACTGCACTTAGATGTGAGTTGCGAGTAAAGTTACTGCAACCTAAAGATTATCCACAGGTGATTGCTTTTGCAGAATAGTATCTGCAGTAGATTGTGGAGGAACAACCTGTCTCCATTTTCTTTCTTACTCACAAACTACGCATACTTCACCGATAAAAGTTATCGCATTGCACTATTATGAGCACTTTCATAATCTTGCAAACTGCTTATCTACGCGAGTGTTGTTAAATAATGGTTTCCTTACTAGGATATTTTACCAATTTCCTAATGACGTTCTGTAATGCGCTACGATTGCTTTTCCATCCTTCAATGCTATCTGACCCCTTTTCATCTTTGAGTAATCCAGAGTTATACGAGAAAAGTTTATAGCGAATCATCCTGTATATAGGACTCTGGATTTTGAAAGCATTTTTTTAACGATTTCTTTCTTGGAATGAAATTTTAATCAAATTTCTAAACAATTCGTCGAACTTCAAAGTATGCTGCCGTTAACACTACACTGAGGGAAAACAAATGTTAAAAAGATTATTTCCACCATTGAATAATTTACTATGAGATTTGTAAGCTATTTAAAAATAAGAATTTCCGTTTATTAATTGTTGATAATGCTATTTCATTGACAAACATGTGTATTTGCCGCATGAGTAACATAAAACGTAGGATAGATGAAACAAATCCTCAAACCAGTTTTTTAAATTTTATTTTTTCTTTTTCTTCCTTCTAATCCTTCTGATCTGAATGAGATCAGATCCCTGAGGTCGTTCGCCTTCATCACCTCCAACACGAAATCCGGTCGCTTAAGCAGGTCATCATACAATAAGGCAACACAGCCAAGGAGATGTTGAAGTGTGTCCTCAATCATGATGCACTTTGTGCAGATATTGAACTTCTTATCACCACGAGAGAATCTGAGGGTTTTTAAGTGACCAGAGGATAAGCGAACGAAAGCTGTTTGGTCTTTCCTATCCCCTTAAAATGTATAGCAGCAATCGGGCCTTCACTACGATACCATGAATGAGTAGGTGGATGCCTCCAAAAAATGTTAACAAGGGCCTTTCTTCTTGAGTATAACTCAAGGTAGGTTATTTCTTTTTATGATCTTGAATTTTGAATAAATTAAAGCTACCTCTTACCTGTAAAATAATAGCTCTAAAAGAACAGGGACGCAAATATTTTACTTTAAATTTTTACTTGTTTGATATATTTTTATTTTGAAACCTTCACTGATTATGTTTCTGATTAATATTCATTTTATAAACAACATTATCACATTTAGGAAGTCTACAATTAGAATATTACACTGCGAAACACTATACTACAACTATATTATTACATTCAACTACAACTATATTATTACATTGAGAACTAATCACGAGTTTTCTCGTGCAACTTGGAAAAAATACCCACAAAAACTCGTGTTATTTCTTAATCCTTACGCAAAAGACGGCCCGCAGAGCACGAATACACTTGTAATCCTCCCGCAATGTTTCATGTATTGTTCAGTATAAAATGAATAATATTGATACTGCTTGGTATTTTTCAAGCATGGTTCAGATTCCAATTTGGTTCTCAATGTGTTCATAGAATGTGACTTATTTTGGCTTTCTAATCTCCGCACTCGCACAAACTAGAGAACATTTTATTTGCAGAATTAACGCGGAACTGGCCTTCTTTATACAAAGCGTATGATACTTGAAATCGGCGATTCTCAAACATCATAGCTGAACATTAGGTGAAAAATTTATTTAATAACATGTTTTAAAAGTCTTTTTTAAAAATTTATTGGAGAAACTTTCTTATATTTAAATATAACAGCTTAGTTGACCGCAATTTTCTCTGTTCAAGCTCTTATTAATGTTGTTATAATGTACGAAGTAATAAGAGGGATTAAAAAAATAATGAGATTGCTTCTTAATTTTAACGTTTAATTCCATGTGTCTTCTCGAATTGCAATGAAAAAGAATAGTAATAAAATTACGGATACTTGTTGTATTACTCCAGTAATTTTAAAAATGCACCAATTAAAAAGAGGGGCGCGAACCATTTTTAAGAGGGTGCTTCCAAATATGTAACGGTGAGATAATAGCATATGAACTATTCGTTTTTAATGTATATATTAGGAGGAAGATCATTTAAACAAAAGAAAATCACATACATTTCAAAACGCTTGAAACAATTATAAAGATAAATAAGAAGTAATCGGCTTTTAATGATAAAGTCACACTTAATTTTTTGAGGTATTATAAGAGTATGGAAACTCTAATTAGAAATTATAATTATACATTATGCAATTCTTGAAGCGAAAAATTATCTTGCAAAGTTAATGCATAAAAATATAATAAATTTGTAATATGTATTATTAAAATAATTGTGTAATTATTAACATGTACAGACTTTGGTTGCGGAGTTATTTTTCAGGTGCTGGTTTGATACTTAATAGCGCCTCATATTTTCTCCCTCTTTGTTTTATTTCAGCTTGAAATTAATCTCTTGTTACTGTGTTAAATTTTATCCACCTACAAAATTATTAGCGTTGAAGAGTGATCTCAGAAACATATTAAATATTTACTACAAGAACATTTAGTTTTTCTGAGAAAATTGCTGTCACATAATCCTTAGACAGTTATTTAGTAATTCTAATTTTCTAATATTCTGGCACGTTGTAAAATTTCAATGTATTGAAAAATAACATCACGCGGAATATGAACTGAAATATTCGCATAGAAAGCATTTTTATTTCAATCAACAGTAAAGTAAATTTCTGTATTAGTAAAATAAAATGAATAAATTCGTTTTGGTTTAAGTTATTTCATTAAACTTTAAAAACAAATGTCATAAATTTATTATACTTTCATTTATCATTAATCCTTTGCGTACAGGTATGGGGTATAGAGTACGCTAGTGGGTATTTACCATATGCTGAATAATAGAAACTATCGAAGCTGAAGAGCTCACCACCCCTCTAACCTCGTATTAACATTCCTCATACTTGCTCCGATGGTTTCCACTGACAATGATTCTGCATGAAACGCTCTCCGTAACCCAGCCTCGCTATCTCGAAACGGCGGGACATTATCCCTATGAAGCAGTTTTTGGCTGTTTTGGAAGAATTAAACAAGAAAATACCAGCTGAGGACAAATCCGATGCATTCTTTCTCGATAGAGAAGTAACTGAATACAGAGACCAAGAAGCTGATTCTGAGACTGAGATGTGGAGGGCAATCCAGTTCACGAAGAATAGAGGCAAAAAGTCGAACACAAATGTTTGCATCATCCATCCACTGAACCTCTAATTTTATTATGCCATCAAAAATAAAGTTGTGTATAATAAAATAAGCGTAGATTTTTTTAAAAAATGAGGTGGCGCATAAGTGCGCTAACCTGACCTGAGTATTCAAAAAAGTTACCTGTCCGCAAAGGGTTAATAAATATTGTCGTCGTTCAGGGAAAAGTTACTAAGTCCAAAACTGTAGTTTCTAGATGTGCACAGTTAAATCTCAATTAAGTTTGAGTCGTTCTTATAAATTACAAAAATTATTTTACAGATTTCTAGCTCCCTGATTGACTTATTGATGCTTAGATAACAAGTTCCTATCACGAAATAATTAATTACAAATTATAATTGACTGCAGTAGCCCGTAAAAAATGTTTATGTGGACTTAGTGACTTCTGCCTGAAATTTGTTTTGGTCTTTGATGGTATGTACATATATGTGCTACAGAAAAGAAATTGCATACTAAGCCGTTTCGAATAGGTTAGTATCATGCTTATATCTTCCAGTGTAAAGCCAAACAAAATCTGAAATCAGATTTTGTTACACTATACTTCTTTCAAAGTGAATTTTATCTGCATTTTACTGCAAAAAATATAGGACGCAAATCGGCGTACGAAGTGTATAATAACGAATGATAATCAATTTTTGTCAAAAAAATGCGACTATAGCGCCACCTACATATGAATATCCAGTGATATTCGGAATATATGTGGAAAGGTAAATTCCCGACTGACGCAACTACCACCATCTAGAATTACACGTGAGCTGATGTCACTCTCCGCCAATGAGAATGAGCAGAAGTGACGTCATCGCAGACGACGTTCACAGAGTTTAGGTTGGCTGCGCACTTCCCTCTTGCCTCGCGACAGATTAACACGGGCATCAGTAGATGTCCCACGGTTCTATGTTATCCCTTGCCCCCTTGTAAATTACCCCCTTATATATTAATTAAATGTTATTACAACTAACGATCTCTTTGTGCCCATAAAGTGGTGTCAGAAGTCCCCTTTTCCCCTTCCCATAAACCCGATTTTGTTAAAATTTAACGACACGCGGGCACACATCATCAAACGCACACAATAGAGCCCAGGTCTCAAACTACGAGCAAAAAATTTAGGTCGTTATAAGATAACGAAAGTGAAACTAATCAATACTTACGAAAGTCGAAAAAGTAGGTGTTACTGAAGGTCCTCTACGTACCAATACCTGTGCTGAGTACATGAAACATTGGTCGAATTAAGGCACAAACGAACTGTGTGTCTTGACTTTTAATATTTTTATTTCTTGGTATTATTTTTATTACGTATCTTCAAATAATTCCAGCTTTTGTGTTTGTGTTTGCAATTCAAGTAACTATTGTGTTGTGTTCTCAAGTTCAAGTTCATTCCTGTGTTTAGTGCTCGTGTTGTGAATTCGCAAGTTTTACAAGTGTTCCGTCTAACTTCTAACAATTTCTGCATATTGTGTTGTGTATCAGTGAGTGCAAGTGTTTACTTCAAATTCCTGTGCAAATTTTTTCCACGAAATCACGATTATCAAGATCCTAAAGAAGTCAGTGCATGAAATTGTTTGCAACGCATCAATCAGTCCCCGAATCTTTGACGAAGCTCATGATGACCCCAACGATTCAACGACACACGAGGCTGCCGTTCACGATTACAGAACATTCCTACAACGATTCTACAGTTTACGACGCTGCTGTTCTCGAAAACAACCTCAGATACTCCGACATGATTGATTTTGTGACAACTAGATTCTGTTTTGCTGTTTTCCTTTATTTTGTTTCCGGACAATTCTGTTTCATGCGGCCCTGAGGTCAGGATCGCCGAGATGTGGAAAGGTAAATCCCCGCCTGACGCAACTGCCACCACCCAGCATTACACGTGAGCTGATGTCACTCTCCGCCAATGAGAATGAGCAGAAGTGATGTCATCACAGACGACGTTCACAGAGTTACGCACTTCCCTCTTGCCGCGCGACGGATTAACACGGGCATCAGGAGATGTCCCACGGTTCTATGCTATCCCTTGCCCCCTTGTAAATTACCCCTTTATATATTAATTAAATGTTATTACAAATTAACGATCTCTGTGTGCCTTATATATATTTTTAAAATATTTAAGTTACAAATTAAAATAAAAGCAAGCAAACAGTGAGTAAAATCGAAATGGTTTGAAACTTATATCCTTCAGACAGAACGAAATGAAAAAAAAAATGAATAGAAAAATGGTGTACATAAAAAATAGCATTAAAATATTCCAAAATAAATCAAAACAATTTGTCAAAAATTAATGAATGGAAGCTTCAAATATTTTGTCCAAATATAAGTCCATCACTTTTGAAATTGCACAAAACATTTTGCATGCTTAACCGAAAGAAAAAAAAGAAACATTTATAAAATTTATTTACCTACGCAGATGGTAGAATGTTATCTCTTCGAAAATAGACCTTCAAGAGCTGACAGAAAAATTTAGTATCGAAAATGCTGCTAAAACATTTCTTTTGATATCCAAATCCCCAATATAGTTCCTCCTAAATTCATCTATTTTCAACTATAAATATAGCAGTTTTCAGAATTGAGCTACAAAATCGCACACTGAATTTCTCTGTATAAATTGTGTAGCAAGATTTTGAAAACTACTTGAATCACCGATAACGAATGCATAAACATTGAGCAATTGTCAGCCACGTAATATTACCCCATCGGCCATCTGCTTCGAAGCAACCGTTTGTTGAGCAGTTGTTGTCAAAGTCCCCCAGAAATGCGCTTTTCGCCATTTCGATTGTCAAGGTACCCTACCAACTGGAAATATTCTGGATAATATGTGATCTCCAGCGGAAACTGCAACATCTCGAAGTTCCTCAAAAGCGGGATTGCTTTCATCGCATGAAATGACAACCACTAAGATGCTTTGGGTTTTTCTTTTTGTTTCGTTAAAGAGTGCAATAATCTTTTATGGCCTGCCTGCAGAAATTGTTTTCACCAAAGTTCAGTGTCAAGATTTCTGAAGCAGAAAGTGCATGATAAAGAAATTTATATTACGGAGACATTTGGGAACGACCGGTAACAAATGTGTAAAAGGTAGAAAAGTTCTTTATTTTTATATTAAGCATACACATCGTTGCAAACGCAATTTATTTTATGCCCTTTTTATATTTGAGAATTAGGAATCATTACATGTTGTGAATGTGCATTCTTTGTGGAAAAGACGTATAAAATATGTAGTTAATGTATTTCTCATATATTAAGTTTAAACAAAATTAATTATTTAAGAAATTCAAATGTTGAATTAAATATTATTGTTATTCGAATGAGACTTCTTTTCTTTTTCTTTTCTTTCTTTTATTTTATGATGATTGAAAAAATATTGCAATGCAATAAAATTTGGAGTTTTCTGATGTCAATAAGAGAATGTGTGAGACAGAATATCATTATATTGAGATCAGCTTCTTTTCTTCCAATTTATGCTTATAGACGATAATATGATTTTATTTCTTACAGAAAAATATTTCATACTGTCAAAACAATGAGAATAACTATCATAAACATAATTTTATTTAATTAATTAACTTACACTTTTAGGTTTAGAAAGGCTTTAAATTATAAATTTCTTAAAAAATATCTGATTGTGAGTAATTGTACATACCAAGTAAGAAAAAAATAATAAAATAACATATCGATATCACTCATATAAAAATAATAATCACCAATATTTTATATCACAGATAATGCTTTAAATTTATCTATTTTTAATATAATTGCTTACGTAACAGCATCATTAATACAACTGTTACCTTTAGAGAATTAAAATGACATTTGAAATATTATTTTAACTGTGTGATTTACTATGAAAAAGTAAATATTGTATAAATACTAAATGATACTATAAAGTTATGAGTTTCATAAGAAATTTAAAATAAATGTTAAATGGTTAGAATAAAAAAATAAACATTTCTAAAAAGTTATTAAAAACAAATTTTTTATTTTTAAAATTTCTACCCTCTTAACTTATAATGCGCATAATTTTTCTAGTGCTTAAAACGAAATTTTGAGAAAATTACCTTCCTCATTTCATTGAATTATTTTAACACAAATATACTTTACTTTTAGCTTATGTACAAGTGATAATAAATAATATTATAAACATTTTTATATTGTTCATTTCCTTTAATTTATTTTAACCGTTTAAAATTGATGCTTCAATAAAATTGAAAAAACTTTATCGTTCAACTAATTGCGAAATATCATTATAAGCAAATGAAATATTTCAAATAAAGCCTTAATGATTACAAGATACGTATAATGACAATAAAGCCCATAGGAAAATCTTTTATAATTCCACTGCTTTAAACAGCTTAAATTTATTTCTCGTAATGCTCTATCCATAATCTATAGATCATAAAATCATAGCTAAAAGACTCATCATCCGTTTCTTTTCTTCGCCTACTGAATTATCCGTCACAGTATATAGACTTGAAAAATCTGCTG
>BGPR01016086.1:0-35381 GCA_013235015.1 Araneus ventricosus
CGCCAAAACTAATGCATGTGTTTCTTTCATTAGGGCTTCGGCGACTTGCTGTCAATGTATTGCAGCGGTCAAATAATTGCTTTGGAGATTTGGCGGCGTTTTAAGAGTGTTTACAAACTTTTAGATATCAACCGTTTAAACTTATGATAGGTATAATGATTAAGAGACGGAGCAAATGATGAAACATTACATTTTGGCAACATTTTCCTTGCTTCTTCATTCAGATTAGCTAAATTTGAATCCATATTTCTGTGATTGTGTTCATATAATATTTTTGAATGAAGAACTTCAATTTCTTACTTAAAAAAACATATAATGTCATATTAATGAATTAATTGTTATGCCATCATGTGAATTTTGATAATATTAAATATAAATATAACTTCAATATTTATAAAAATTGATTTTATTTTTGGTTTGGTTTTGGTTTTTTCTTTTTTGAAAATATAGGGAAGAATACTAATTAATGTAACGTTGTTAAGTATTTTTCCTTGTTGTAATGAAAGGGTTATTTTAGGTCTTCATAGAAGATCAACATAGATCTCATCACACACAAGGCACTGTATTATATTTTCTTTGGAAGTTTGAACTGACGTCAGGAGTGTCAGAAGTTTGGGCTTTTTAGAGGAATTAGGCTTCAGTTTCTTTATAATAACTTCTTTTGAACAACCTTGCCTCTTGTCTTTGCCGCTTTAAACGTTCTTCTTCCACCTTCTGTGTGTCTTTCTGAACCGACAGCTCTTTTATAGGTAAGCTAATTAAAATATTTTCTGTAGGTCTCACACCTTGCAACATTTCATGGACAGATAATGGATCACGTAGCTCAAGAAAATTATACAAAATAACGAAAAAATTCTTATATTTATTTGAAATTCGTATGTTTAATATAACAGCTTTGGGGCCGGTAGGTTCCATGTTCGAAACCCAATAACACTGCAGATCCCCCGTGTATGGGGCCTGTAGCACGATTAATGATACGTAGTGGCTAACCGTCCTCCCATTGGTGTGGGGCGGAAATTTGAACAGGGGGTGCCAGCTCAGGTGTCGTCCTCTTCATCTGACCGAGGTTCAAAATCACGAGGTCCGTCACAAAATGGCCCTCTTGTTGCTTCAAAACGGATCGTTAATATAACTAAACTAAACTAAACTAAGAAAGTTCTGAAATAGTAAATTCCATCGGTATCATTTCCAGTGGCGTAGCGAGGGTAAGTGGCGCCCGGGTCATAATATGATTTTTTTAACCCAGTCGTCATGAGTGGCCTAGCAAGCGTAAATGGCGTCCATCTCTCATTATATTTCACTTTATATATAGTATAAACTCAGTAATGTTTTGACTCCATGATGTCCCCTAAATCCGTCACTACGCCACTGATCATTTAATATCAAGGATTTATTTTTCCATTAACTTTTTTAAAAAAACTCCGGACGCAGAGAATAATTCATTTCAATAGATATTAAATCAAATTATTGAACTTGACACTCTTCAACAAAATTAACACAAATATTTGTTTGCAATACAATTTTGGAGATTTCACGGGTATAATACCAATAAGGTTCAAAAGGTAAATAAAGAAACACACATAACTCAGTTTTTTTTCCAAAATCTAGATGTAAATTCTGAGTTTGATTCAATTGTAGATATAATTTTCGCTGTGGAACATTTTTCAGAACCATTTTTTCTTCTTTTTTGTTTTGACTGCTTTTTTTTTTTACTGCTGCTCAGCACCATAAATTATTTAATAACCCTTTTCTAAGATACTCTGAAGATACTTTTATGTCTTTTCGATGCGCAAAAGGATACAAAAAATGATCGATACAAACTATTAGAATTTTATGAGTTGCTTTTTAAATAATTTTGCCGAATCGAAAATAACTTTCCTTTCGTCACAGCTGTTCACGGAATTTTATTCTCTATTTAATTGTTTCAGACGATCGATAAAAGTTGGGCATTTCATAAACAAGGAAACGTTTTTGGAGAAGTTGTTTCACCCAAGTTCTTCTTCAAGAGTATTTATTGATGTGATTATCTTTATACCAAACTACTGCATTTCTTAGATATCTAATATACGCTGCAACTGGATACAAGATCGAAGCAGAAATATCATTCGTAACATTCCTGAAATAACTTACGCCAAGAATTCCTTCTCTAGTATTTTTCGACTAGTGTTGACAAAGTTGCACAAATGTCAAGATGGTACAGGATTAAAAACAAATCTTCAGAGAACAAGCGTGTATCGATTTTCAAATACCACATTTTTTTTTTAGAATTGGCAGAACAATTTTTATTTCGAACAAACTAAGATATCAAATTTACTGAAGGAGTTTTTATATATTTCTTTTAGATATTTGGTTCTAGTTCAAGCTTATAGGTGGCACACAAATATTTACGATACAGTAAAACTTCGATTAACACAGTCACTCGTTTAACTGTCAGTTTCTGTTATCCGCCATCGTCTGAAAGATTCTTATCCGCCATCGTCTATAAGAATCTAATCCGTCACTTCTGAACATTACTACTCTTATATTAAAATTTATGTTGATCACATTTTGTAAAATTAAATACAATATGTATGCATCATTTACTTTTAAAAGATTTTATTTCCATTTTCATTCCAAGCCAGCATTGAAATCAAATTACTCTTCATATGCTTTAAGATATTCCTGTTATCTGTCTATTCGGTTATCCGTGAGAGGTCTGGTTCGGACAATGACGGTCTATCGAAGTTTTACGGTACGTTGTTTCAACTCTTGAATATATTTTTTTATTTTTTCGCATGCAAAATATTTTTACAAAGCTATAAAGTTGTTTCCCTGAGATGCAAATCTTGATGACAAACTTGGCGACAAATTTGTCAACTATACCGACATATTCGGCGACAAAGTAGGCGACTTGGTTGACGAAGCTGGTGAGCTAATAAGAAACCTTTGAGTGCTCCGTCGAGATTTATTGGTAATCCTTGTTGTGAATTTTTACAAGTGCTGTTTTAATACTTGTGATACGTTTCTTTGCTTAGAATATTTGAAAAATAAAAAGCTTTATTTTTAAAAAAAATCCTGCTTATGCATCTAGGACTGCATCTACGTACACTCAGAAGACGATTTTGTTACAATATAAATGAAGTACAGGGTGTCATAAATAATATTGATAACTTTCGCGCGACTTTAATAACTTCAAAACTAAACTAGACATTAACAAACTGTTTTCAGCATGTGACAAGACAACTCATAAAGTATTTTTATTTTCCAGACAACGAAGATCTGACGAAAAATGTGGACGCCACAGGAGAAAGCTTAGTGTGTAGCCTGGTTCATAGAGTTCATACAGCGAAACTTGCGGACACAGTATGGAAGGCTTCCACCGTCCCTACCAACTCCTCGGGCTTGGTATACGTCATTTATGGAAACAGATAGTGTTCTCCATAAACAGAGGGTGGTCGACCATCTATTTCAGACGCAAACGTTGGTATCGGACTTTGTCTCTGAACCAGGCTACTTTCTCCTTCGGCGTCTACATTTTTCGTGAAATCTGCGTCACTTGGAGAACATAAAAACTTTAGGATCGTTTGTTATTATCCAGTACAGTTTTAAAGTTATTAAAATCTAAAGTTGTAAAAATAATTTATGGACATCCAGTAATTCAATCTTCAAGAAATTCTCTCTGGATATTTTGATGAAAATTGATGCTTTAGATCTCCTTGGATACTGAAAATTCATTTCTTGGAAATGTGTTTGCATGAACGTTCACCTACATGCATGTATGTATGCATAATAACTCAAAAGTTCAGTCGGCTAGATGGATAAAACATCTATTTGGCATTTTCTTCTAACACCAAATATCTGTATCGCATTTTAGAACAAATCTTTCAATGGAAAAAGTATTTTTCATAAAAAGATATTCGCCACAGAAGAATGAACATTCACATTCAAAGGACTATGGTATCAAAATTTCTTTTAAAATAATTGAATTTATTACATTAACGTTAAATAACCACAAAACACAAACACAATACACTAAAAAGAGGTAAAAGTTTATTTCAGTCAATAATTATCCCTTAAATGCCGGATTTTTTTTAAAAAAATTGATTTTAACATGTTTTTTGACTTTCATTTCTTATATAAAACATGGTAAAAATATTTTTAACAATCTAATTTTGTTTTTAGTATGATTTACGGCTAAAAATCAGTTTGATTACAATTGGCAAAACTGGGCTTTAAATGAGAAAAAAATTTCCCAGATAAAATTCTATGATATTAAACAGAGATGATTTTTAAGAACTAATAATAAGGATAAGGAATTTCCTCTAACATTGCAGAATAAAATATGGTATTAGCAAGCCTACAAACAAAGCGAAAAAGATGCAGTCAATTTATTTTTATTTTTCATCAGCACTCAGATTCCCATCGATATGTTGCAAATTGATTTAATAACTCTTTCAGTGTGTATCCTATAGGGAAAACAAACATTAGGGCTTCAGTCTTATTCTCAATTCACAAAACTTTCTACATTGCTTAAAGGCAACACAGGGTTAACAAAGTTTTAGTTCTGAAGATACGTGTACAATGTACATGTTCACTGTCCCAGCTCAGACTACTCGTCACAGTGCACATCATACGGTGGCGTTTATTATTACTCGTAGGTCTCCCTAGGTGAAGGTATGTAGGTATGGGATTTAATGGCGCAAGAGCCCTAGGTATGGAGCTCAGGCATTTGTCCCAATACTCGATTGAACAAAAGAAAGAAAAATACGGCATGTTTACGAATACAAATATGTTTTTATTCGCGCGTAGATATATACAGAAGATGCAGTGTTTTGTAGCGAAAAATAGTTCAGTATTTTGAAAAGCCACATTTTCAAATGAATAATATTTATGCGAATAATGAGCCGTTAGTTCCGATTAAAAGTTGAATTTTTTTTTTTGTAATTTTTTGTGAATGATGAGCAGGCTGGCAAAATATGCATAATTTTTTAAAAGTAATAATGCAGATTTGAACTTAAATTTTTAAAAACCGATTTTCAAATTTCAGCAGTAATGTGGGTAAATAAACTTTAAATATTTAGCCAATTTTTAAAGTTATCACTAACGATTAAAATACAAAATGGAACTTTTAATTGAAATCAATATATAAAGAAACAAATTTCAACGTACTGTAACTTATACATACATAAAACTGAATTGAAAAACTTCTTACGTGTAACTTTAAAAGCTAAAAACACATTATATTTTGTATTATCTTTTAGAACCGTCGAAAAAGATAAAAGTTCACAGTAGGAAAAAAGTAGCACAGCATTATTTTTCTTTATACATAAAAGTATTTCGTAATGTGTATGAGAAATGTTTCTATTATGCATGATCTTTCTTTTCTTTTCACCATTTCTGAGTCCATCTTTATGTAGGTTTTGACTGCAATTTGATATTTCGGAGAAACTTTGCATTTTTTGGTATCGCATCTTTTTACATTGTTTGCACTTTCCCTTCGAATACAATATTTGGGTTCTTTATTCAAACTAGTGTTACCATGGAAACAAACTGGATTGCGAATTTTTACGTATCATGCGACTTGTTTCATAAATTTGATAGGTAGAATAGTATCTTTCCATGCAGAAGTATATCGAATCTCCATTTGTAATGCTACAAACTATTACATTCACTGTCAAAAGAATTTTTTTTTGAAATTTCATTATTTATTTCAAAATTCAAGCATAAAAGTAAAAACAAAAAAAGCACCAAAGAAAGTTGCTTGTATTCGACTATTGATGGAAATATTGTTCTGTGAAAAAAGTTAAGTATTTCAAACTATTTTTTTTTTGAAGAATCTGTATATCTATTGGAAAAATAAAACTTGTGATAAATAGTGCAAGAATGCCTATTACTTTGATAGATTTACAATTGTTTCAGTATTTTTCGACAATATTGAATTTACGGCTCCTGTTGAAACTGGAACTCAGAAATAAATCCGTTCATAATCAGATTTTCCTTTTGTAAACACGATGCAAATATGGTAATCTATTGGCTCTCTCGTGTAAAATTTCTGTTGACAAATTACTTGAATGATAAGAAATTGCTAGAAACAAGTGAAAATTGTGGATCGAAAATAAAAATTATACTAATTTTATACTTAATCAAAAATAATCTTAAAATTTAGCAACGGATTCCGAAACTCTTCTCGCTTTTACGCATGCGACGGACAGATTTATTTTCATAAAAATAAGGGGAAAGTGAAGAATGGAAGGGTGATGCTTACGTTTTACTTAGCGTGATCTAAGAAAGAACTCCGGAAATGCACTCATATGATTCATTGCCTGACACCCTTTCCTGTGTAAAATCGTCCAAAAGTGCTAGATTCGGAATCCGTTGCTAAACAGTACAGTTTCAATTTTTAAAGTAATTGAAAGCGAAGTAGCTGGGTAAACACAGAATCTGGGACAAACATGTTTCAGATCACAAAAACTCTAATTCCAATTACAAAATTATATCGATGTGGAATTAAAGTTGCGTATCAAAGAAATATGCCAATAAAAAAAATTGTAATATAATCAATAAATTTTCATAATCTGAATCGAATTTTATTTTAAGCTTAGCAAAACTTTAATTAATTTAAAAAGTGCCCTTTTTTTTAAATATTGACGGTGAAAATATGGTAATGTTCTGGTTCTCTCGTGTCAAGTTCCGATGATCGATTAATTGATTAATCAGTAACGAACAGAAATAAACCAAAGTTGTGTATCAAAGGAATATGCCAATAAAAAATATAATTGTTGTAAAATTATCAAAAAATTTTCGTAATCTTAATCAAATTTTGTTTTAACCTTAATAAAATTTTAATCGAAAAAATATTATTTATTTCTTTTTAATATTGACTTTAATTGAAAGAAAAGTAGCTGGAGAAATACAGAAGCTAGATTATAAAGGTTTAGATTATAGAGACTCCAACGTTTTGTGGAAATAAATTAATCTAAAATCAAACTTTTTCCATTTGTCAACACGATGCAAATATGGTAATCTACTGGATCTATGGTAATCTACTCTTATGTCAAGTTACCGATTACTTGAGTAATCAGAAACGGCAAGAAATAAACCAAAGTTGCGCTGGAGATGGCTCAATGAACACGTAAAAATCACCCTCGTGGAAGGGAGACACAGTTTGCCTGAGGCAAGAAGAAATGATATTCACGCATAAAGTTACTCCCTCCTGGAACTCACCTTCGTGACCGTCCCAAGTGCTGGGAGTTGATGTTTCACGCCAGAGGAAAATGAGGGGACAACACATTATGGTCGTGTGATTAATCGTTTTTTATCACTGGGTGTATTGTTTCAAGGGGAAATAGCTTGGATGTTAAGTTGCGGCGATTGTTTTATACACACTTTTGTTCAACTTGAATTGTTTCATGTTTGTAAAGTTGGAATTTCGTAATCGATTTTTCACTCATTTCCTGATATGCTAGAGTTTTTAAACTTTGTACAACTGTGAGTTCTCGATGATAATACACTATTTAATTATTCTCATAATTTTCTTATCAGTTAAATGTTTAATTTAATGAAATTTTGATTTTATACCAGTGCCGGCACCTGGTAATGAATTTGAGAGAAGATTTATTTTAAGACAGAGCCTCTCTCAGTTATACAGACGTTTCCTATCCACGAAAGTCGTGAAGAGTTCGAATTAAAGAAGAATGATTGTCAAAGAGGTTACGCCACTCATTTTCTAAAAAAGTTCGGTTTAGAATAAAAAGATATTTGGATTAAAATTATGATTAAAAAAAAGAGTACCTCATGCATTCACTTCGTACATACAGCACACGGGCACCAAGATATTTTTTGTTTATTTTATTTTTATTATTATTATTATTGTGATTCTCGTCATGTTTGGCATTATAATTAAAATAAATTTACTAATAGAAATTTACTAATATTACTTTAAGGCGTTGCCTAAGAATGATCCTCTTGCCTCCACCTTCTCCTTTTCCGGCAATCAATACGCCACTGTTATAAGAGGTAGAAAAATAATAACTTTTGAAGAGAACATGGCAGTTTTGATTTACTTACGATTTTGACTAATTTTATAAAGGAATATAAAAGAAAGAGTTGGTGATGCATTTTAATTGAAACAGTCATGTTTCATTTCTTCATTTAATTTCATCATTGATGATTGTGACATCATAAGTAGAATTAAAATTAATAACAGAACCTCCCTGACTGTGAAATTATTTTCCTCTTAATTTCTATCTAGAGATCCCCTAGAAATCATGGACTGAAACAATAAGTAAAGAGCACATTCAGAATACGCCTTAAAAACGGATTTATGTAGAAATAAACCCAAAAAAGCATAAAAATAAATTGAATAATCAGTTGAAGGAAAAATCTCTATAAAAGGTTAATCATTATGTTTCGTTAATATTATAATTTGTCAACAATTCTCAAAATCTTAATAGTAGCCTAAGTATCTCATGCAGTATCGTACCAGTATATCGAAACTAAAACTTTTTATTAGGTAAGTTTATGTCTCTTGCACCAATGCAGATAGAGTAATCTTCTTTCATTTTGATTGCGCAAATGTATTCGTCGGTTCTTTGTTTGAACAGCACGCTTTAGCCAAATAGCTGAAATATAAGTTCAAGATGCTGCTGCCTGTAGAGTGCGGTTCCATGGTGTAATGGTTAGCACTCTGGACTTTGAATCCAGCGATCCGAGTTCAAATCTCGGTGGAACCTGTTTTTTTTTCTGTAGAGAATTTTTGGACGCTCTCTTATATGGATCCACAATTCTGTTGTAAAGTTTAGTTAAATCATTAAAAATTAATTAAAATAAATTAGTAATTGTTGAAAAAATTTGTTAAATCGTGAAAAGTTAAGTAAAATATTTTTTTTGTTGTTAAATTATATAAAGGGATGGAATTTAATTAAATTATGAAAAGTCCAATTGCATTATTTTATTTGTAAAATTCTAAAGACTGTTGGAATTCTAGAAGATAGTGTGTCTTAAATTAATTAACTACACAGAAGTGTAAAATATGATAAATTAATTAACTATTATTTATTTTTATTTTATCAAAAAAACAATGACCTTTAAAGTCAACCTAGTAATTTAGCTGTTTGAATATTTTCTGCAATCAAAACTTTGCACTTTAAAATATGAAAATCAAAGCATTACAATTAATCATTTAAATCCAACTACTAAATAAAAGTTAGATGTTTAAGTATTACAATTTATTCTCAAAAATCCAACTTCAGATTAACTAGAATTTCCAGGAGAATTTCATTACTTTTTAAATTTTTAACACCATGTTAATTTAGATCGAATCCCTGGTCCCAAGAAAGAAACACTTTTAAATATAAAATTTTGAGGTAAATTCATACATGAAGTTTAAGCAATGATGTACCAATAATCATAATACTTTAAATTTTAGATTTCGGAATTTCGCCAAATAATAATGCATTTTTAAACAATTTTGAATAGCTTTAATAAACACAATGGGTACTTATTCATTGGGCTGGGGTTTGGAACTCGGCAACATGATGGAACAGTGTTATTTCCTGCCGGAATTTTAGGCACCATTTCTTCTAGAGAAGTTCTTGTCCCTTTCACTTCTCTAACGAAGAACACAGCCGGAGAGTCTTACTGAAGCCATGTCGAGGCACTGAGAATCGCCTGTTCAATAGCGGCTGGAAAATTTGCCAAGCCAGTAGGATATTACACCCATAAGTAGCCGCTTAGTCATATTGAAACTATGCCGTGGCACTGAAAATCGCCAGTTCAATAGCGGCTGGAAAATTTGCCAAGCCAGTAGGATATTACACCCATAAGTAGCCGGATAGTCATATTGAAACCATGCCGTGGCACTGAGAATCACCAGTTCACTAATCGTTCGCTATATTCTACCGAGATCTATTCATTTAGGAGTTCATAGCGGCAAGAAGAAATCTGCCAAGCAAGCCGGACATCACATCCATTCGCTGAAACTAGGCCCGAATGTCAGTGACCCTAATCCAGTCCTGCCATCACGCACGCACCAGCATGGTCAGAGCATTGAATTAGAAAAGCACCAATAATAACTGGCCATCCCAAATACAAAAGCCGACCAGCGTCGTCATCACCAGAGATCCTTTTTTCGCGCTCAACCTTTTTTGGTTGCCACTTGAACGCAACTAAAGAGAAGCCTATCGCTCAAATTTTTATTTGCATAATTTTCTCCGCTTCTTCTACATCTAAAATCACCTCTCGTCTAACTCTCTCTGACTACTTCCTTCCAAAAATTCTCCAATTAATTTTAAAATCCCCCAAAACATCTTCTTATACAAAAGCTTGGTGGTACGAAATCGTCAAGGATCGCCAAGGGAACAATACTCCAAACCCTCATGCTTTCCACCACAACTTTTCTTTCTACCATATACCATTTTAAAATTTTCGCCAATCTTACTCTACACTATAGATACATTTTGTCGCCAAACCAAAAACAAACTTAGTGGCACCATCCACACAGAAAAGCACGTACCCAAATGGTCAGAACGGGTCAACACCCCACCTAAGAAAGACTCCAGCAACCAATCCAAGTTCGACTCTTGACGCAACATTTTAATAGAATAATATCCTTCTCGTCCAGCTGGCAGGAAATTAACTCACCAGGGGGCCCGCTCACCAACATGGCTTAATGTTTTCTAGGAAAATCAAACCCCCGCAAACGACAATTTCTCACGGATTCTTGGCTTGAATTGCCAATTTAGTGGTCAAAGCAGGACACATCTGGACATTTTTTGCCACTATGAATTTCTTATCTTTGTGGGAAAAAAATTTCTTTGGGTTTGAACCAGATGTTTTCTCAAAGGGTGCAATGCTTACCAGACAATTTCCCACGAGCGAGAAGAAAGAAAAGGGGATGGGAACACATTTAAAAATAAAAGGGACGGTTCCTAAAGTGCTGTTCCTTAAAACTAGGATTTGAACCAAGAAGTGGTAAACACACGGCCTTTTACAGTAAAATTCTGCAGTGCAGAGTTATGTTATATTAACTTAAACATCATATAAATTAAATAACTCTGAGAATGAAATGAATTATTATTGTTATTTTAAGTAAATAAATTAATTTTAAATAAAACGTGAAAGAGTGACACGACAACACATGCCCGAGAAATATTTCTTCTCCCCTTTGGGACAGCTGGCTGCTAGATCCTGGGTGTCCAACTTGCAATTTTCGGTAATTCCCACACATTTTTGCAGACTGCAAACATTAAATTGAGAAACCTTTGACCTTTGCTGGCTTAGTATTCGAGTATCCCCACATAAAAGAAACCCGTTCGACAGAATTATTGCTTTGTATTATGTATCCTTTTCAATAGTAGAAGCGGATGACATATAGCATGGTGGATGATATATTACACAGATTGCAAAGGCCTGATGATACCATTGAGTACAATATTGTAATTTACAGTAACGGAGAATTAAATTAGGTAGAAGACTTAAGTGATATTGAGACAACTGGTAAAGATCTATCTATATTTGGAATGAGTAGACCGCGTAGGATAGAGGAAATTATTAATGACCTAATGCAGAAACTGCCCTACAATACAAAAGAATTCCAGCATTGACTAACTGAGTTCGTTCCACGGTTGAAATAAGGAGAAAAAAATGTTTTCGATAGTGTTTTGGAATAGATTGAAAGTGGTGAAGGTGGATATCTTTTCGGAATGCTCCTGGCGGTACTTGGGAGTCTTTCCTTCTCAATCTACTCAAATTAGCTTAGCTCAAATTCAGAAAGACAAAAGAATTACCGACGCAGTAGTGAAAGCTGCAGATGTTATAGCATTGTCAGCTGTGAGTTTGGAACGAATGTAGAATATCCCCGAAAAGAGCAGTTGAAGCGTTAAATCGAACTATAAAAGATATTAATAACAACTAAAGAATCATGGGAGGGATGGCGGTATTGATGTCAGGCAATTTTAGACGCATTGACCCTGTAATAACTAGGGGGTACAGGTGAATGAATTGAAAGCATGTTTAAAGAAGTTATGGAAGCATGTCAAAAAATTAAACTCACTACGAATATGAGAGGTCAACTTTTCAACGACACAGAATGAGGACTAATCTTTTGAAAATTGATGAAGGTAGGCTTAAAAGAGATTCAAACAGTGTATTAAATTGGGGACTTTTCAAATTATTCATAGCACAGACAAACTGATAAGCAAAGTTTATCCTGCAGTACAAGCTTAAATGAGGTATAGAGATTGGTTGCTGAATGGGCAATTTTGGTACTGACTAATGTAAGTTTAGATAAGATAAATGAAAAAAAATGTCGCAAATGGAGGGATGTATTACAGAATATCTGTCTGTAGATACAGTAATGGGCATATCCTGTAGAGTTTTTCAACTCCTTAGAGTTGTCAGGGGTACCTTCCAACAAGCTGAGATTAAAATCCGGTGTGCTAGAACTGTTCATACGTAACCTCGATGTATCGAGACTTCGCAATGGCACACGGTTACAAATTACATACCCAAGTCAAAACTCGTGATAGCTACTGATATGACTGGCACAGAGAGAGGAAAGAGTATTTTAATTTCAAGCATTCCGATAATACCGAAGGATTTACCATTCCAGCTCAAATGGTAACAATTCCCTTTAAAATAAGCATTTGCCAGTCTCAGGGTCAGACATTCAAAGGGGCAGGTGTACATTTGGAGAAACCATATTTTTCTCATCGTTTTCATTATTTTTCATTATTATTATTGTTTACTTTTTGTTTCTTTTAATTTATTTTCCTTTTAATTTAAATTTCTATCATTTGTCTTTGTATTTTATTAGATTCGGTTGCATATGCGCCTTTCTATTTAATGCAAAATATGTTTTTATTTTAATTTACTTTATTTAAATTTAATTAATTAACTTTGCTAAATTTTATGAATTGTAATTAGAAATTAGAACTAGAAGAACACTAAAAAGCAGAATATAATTAATTATAAAATTTCTACTCTTTCGTGCACTAATAAAAGTTTTTCAGAGTCAATAGTCAAAAGTTTTTTTAATTTCTAATTTCCTCTTTCTTTCCTTAACCCCTACGGTTCGCCCCCCTCCCAAAAAATTAACAGTCACTGAATAACATGAAATTTATAATTACGTATTTTTATTTGTAACTAGCTGTTACCCGCGAATTCGTGCTTGTCGAATTTGAATTATTATTATTTTTTAAATTCAAGAATGTAAATGTTTCGTTACAAGTAGAAAGGGAAAATTAAAAGTTCTGACGTTTGATAATACATAATTGGACGACTAGCAGGAGTGTACTATACATGTATCTGCCGTTATAGTTAAGTAAATTGTTTATCTATATTACCACACTTTTGTACACTACGTTTTTTGTACAGATGTAGAGGTTTAGTGTGATGGACACACGTGAACATGCCACATGTAGTTAGTTGTCAATGAGAAAAATATGGTTTCTCCAAATGTACACCTGCCCCTTTGAGTGTCTGACCCTGAGCCTGGCAAATGCTTATTTTAAAGGGAATTGTTACCATTTGAGCTGGAATGGTAAATCCTTCGATATTATCGGAATGCTTGAAATTAAAATACTCTTTCCTCTCGCTGTGCCAGTCATATCAGTAGCTATCACGAGTTTTGACTTGGGTATATAATTTGTAACCGTGTGCCATTGCGCAGGCTCGATACATCGAGGTTGCGTATGAACAGTTCTGGCACACCGAATTTTAATCTCAGCTTGTCGGAAGGTACCCCTGACAATTCTAAGGAGTTGAAGAACTCTACAGGATATGCCCATTACTGTATCTACAGACAGATATTCTGTAATACATCCCTCCATTTGTGACATTTTTTCATTTATCTTATCTAAACTTACATTAGTCAGTGCCAAAATTGCCCATTCAGCAACCAATCTCTATTATTCATTTAAGCTTGTATTGCAGGATAAACTTTGCTTATCAGTTTGTCTGTGATATGAATAATTTTGAAAAGTTCCTAATTTAATACACTGTTTGAATCTCTTTTAAGCCTACCTTCATCAATTTTCAAAATATTAGTCCTCATTCTGTGTCGTTGAACAATTGACCTCTCATATTCGTAGTGAGTTTAATTTTTTTGACATGCTTCCATAACTTCTTTAAACATGCATTCAATTCATCCACCGGTGCCCCCTAGTTATTACAGGGGCAATGCGTCTAAAATTGCCTGACATCAATACCGCTATCTCTCCCATGATTCTTTAGTTATTATTAATATCTTTTATAGTTCGATTTAACGCTTCAACTGCTCTTTTTTGGGATATTCTACATTCGTTCCAAACTCACAGATTACAATGCTATAACATCTGCAGCTCTCACTACTGCGTCGGTAATTCTTTTGTCTTTATGATTTTGATCTAAGATAATTTGAGTAGATTGAGAAGGAAAGACTCCCAAGTACCGCCAGGAGCATCCCGAAAACATATCCATCTTCACCACTTTTAATCTGTTCCAAAACACTCTCGAAAACATTTTTTTCTCCTGATTTCAACCGTGGAACGAACTCAGTTAGTCAATGCTGGAATTCTTCTGTATTGTAGGGCAGTTTCTGCATTAGGTCATTAATAACTTCCTCTATCCTACGCGGTCTACTAATTCCAAATATAGATAGATCTTTACCAGTTGTCTCAATATCACTTAAGTCTTCTACCTAATTTAATTCTACGTTACTGTAAATTACAATATTGTACTCAATGGTATCATCAGGCCTTTGCAATTTGTGTAATATATAATCAACCATGCTATATGTCATCCGCTTCTACTATTTAAAAGAATATATAATACAAAATATATCTTCGTTTATTTTCCCTTTAGTTATAATTAACATTAGATTTTGAATTTTATTCTAAAAACTCTGGCAACTATATTATATCAGACAATAGATTTTCAATTTATCGACGATTTCTTGAATAAAATCTGATAAGGAAAAGATACAAATATAAATGACTAAAATTAAAAAGACTGCAAACTCAAAAAATGAAAATCAAGCGTCGAGTTGAGTAATTTCAGTTATTATTCCCCAAATTAATTATTTATTTATTTTCTCAGCAAGATCATATTGTTACAAAAATGGAAAGTCGCTTCTTAGCAATGTGAGTCTTATGGTTGTGTAGAGAGTTTTACAGGGGTAAGTATGGGATACTGCCTGCAGCCGGGTCTGGCCGCTGACCTTGACGACCATCTTGAATACAAATTTGGCGACTTATCGACAAATCGATGATCCAGAAAATGCGACCCTTTTCTTGATATGTCTATTAGGATTGAAAATTCACTCGAATGTACGAGAAAACTCCATGTGACGTCACGGCCTGTCGAGGAGACTATATAAGGAGTGCGTTTGGATTACGGGATGAGTGGATGTCGATCCACTTTGAACGTATTGATCGATTGGAATTCGCCTTGGAGTGCGAACGTCTTTGGAATCTCTCTTTGGAGTTCTATCCGTTGTGCGATCTAGTAGGCTGTTAGACGCCGAGCGGTATTGAATAGTGTGTTTATCCACTGAAATACAAACGTCACGGGACCGGGAGATCCGTCCGTTATTGGGAGGTGTCCGCTACTGGGAAGGACTATCTTTTTTTCATTTTTTAGCCTATAGCAAGTCATTTAATGAAAAATTATGTACAATTTTAATTATATTTCTACAATTATCATTGCGCTGTAAGAGAATAGAATATGACAGTTGCAAAGTATTTACTAAATTCCTTTTTAAATGAGTACTAATTCGCTTGTCTTACTTAAAATGATGATTGCATAGAAAATTAATTTAATTAACTAAACTAATCAGTTAACAAGGTTTGACATTTCTTTTTTTTGCATTGAAAACATATTTCTAAATATGAATGTTTAAATCGCTTACATTTTCAAGGACCTCAGAGTCCCCTTTGCACAGAAAAACTTTTTAAGTTCTTCACTGTATCTCGGTGCTTCCGAAAAGTCTGTAATCTTACACACATCGTCTTTATTCACAGGGAAATCATTCGCGTCATCGTCGGAAAGAGAAAATTGCTCGAGTGTGTTTTGAGGAATGAAATTTGTAACATTCAAGTTCTCTTCCTCAATCCACAAATCCTTGTCAATTTCAACGTAATATTCAACACGGACATTTGAATCCATACGTGTCAGTAATTAATTAAGCTCTTTTGTATTCACGATTCACATTTTTCTAATGTCATCTTTGTCCTTCAAAAGTTCAATTATCTGAGTTTTTCCAACTTTAAAACTTTCAGCAAGACAACGCACACTCAGCTTTTCTTTTTCGACAACTTCAAGTACATCAAATTTTCTTTCAGTGTTAATCTCTTCCTTTTTGATGCCATTATAATTCGCACCAAATTTCACCAACACGTTTATAGGATAGTTTTACCAGGGATTGACATTTACAAAGCAACTGCAGTGAAAAAAAGAGGGCCTCAGATTCGTGCATTGAATCATGGGACACATACATACATTTACGCTCACGCACGGAGGCAGGCTGGGGGATTCGTAGGCGGGGTGGTGGAAATCTCTTTGTGTGTGCAGCAAAAGCGCCAGAATGTAGATCGTCCCGCGAGGCACTAACAAAGGGATTTCTGCGGCCTTCCCTACGGATTCCCCAGCCTGCCTCTGTTCGAGCTCGTCACGTGTAGAACACCCGTATCACCTTTTGGATTCCAAGAAAGACGGGGAAATAAATAAGGGATGAATCCCATTGTGAAGATGATATCGATTGACCATCCCTATGAATCACTTTGGAGATAGGAAAGGGAGAAGACAGTTATTTGTAAATATACTACAAACACGATGTGTTTGAACACCTTGTCGAAATTTTTGCTGTAATAATCGAAATTTATTTTTGTACAGTTAAAATGGCTGTCCGCTATTCGGAGTGTTCTTCTCAGATATGTTCTTTCACATATTTCTTCTTGTAAATCTAGTGAAGAGTTAGCCAAATTTGTATCCGTTTTTGATGCAGTTTCATGGATCATGTCAGCTCTTAAAAAGGTGCAATCTGGGAGCGTCCTAAAATGCTAATGAGAGCGATGGTACTGCAACACATGAAAACGAAAAAGATCTTAATGAATTACCGACACATATAGACTTAAATGTCCGTGTGGAAGATTACGTTGACAAGGATTTGTGGAATGAGGAAGAGGACTTGAATGTTACAAATTTCATTCCTCAAAACACAACCTTAACATTTTGCTCTTTCCTACGATGATGAGAATGATTTCCTGTGAATGATGACGATGTGTGTAAAATTCAAGACTTTTCGGAAGCACTGAGATACAGTGAAGAACTGAAAAAGGTTTTTCTTTGCAAAGGGAACTCTGAGGGCCTTGCAAAGGTAAACGATTTAAATATTCATATTGAGAAACATGCTTTCAATGCAAAAAAAGAAATGTCAAACCTTGTTAACTTTAGTTAATTAAAATAATTTTCTATGTAATTAAGGTTGTCATCATTTTAAGTAAGACAAACGAATTAAAACTCATTTAAAAAGGAATTTAGTAAATACTTTGCAATTGTTCATATTCTCTTATAGCCCAATGATAATTGTAGAAATATAATTAAAATTGTACGTAATTTTTCATTAAATGACATGCTATAAGCTAAAAAATGAAAAAGAGTTAGTCCTGTCCAATACCAGGCACCTCCCATTAACTGACGAAACTTCCGGTCCCATCAGGTAACACTGTAATTTGTAAGTTTTTTCAAATTTTGGAGAAAATCCGTCCACATGAAGTCTGTCTGTCCTTGTTCCTGTGAGCACGATAACTCATAAACTTAAACAGCTAGATGGATACAATTAGAAATATAGTTTTATCATCAAGAATGTAGGTTCGAATCAAATTTTGAACCAAATCCGTCGACGCGTCTTGGCGAGTTTTCTTGGAGCGCTGAATCGTCAACTTGGCTCGATTTTTTTTCTTGGCGGTAACTGACGCGCTCCGTATACTTGGCGAGTTGAAGCGGCAGGAGCTAGAATGCGCCAATTTGGACAGAAATGCTTGGTGTTTGCCTAACGGAGCGCAGATGCTCTGCTCGGGATCAGCTAGTTTAAATAATTGACAAAACCAGAGGACTAACCCCCCAGGCCCAACGATTAGACAGATTTCGAAAATTTGGATTTCGTATGATCCAAAGATATGTCATCAATGGTCGCCTGCTGTTTTAAGATCACTGATGGTTGAGATAAATAAAGATGCAGAGCCGGCCCGAACAAAAGCGGGGCCCGGTGCAAAATTGACATGTCGGACCATGAATAAATTATGTACGACAAATTAATTTATGAATTTTTGCTATTCATTACATAGCACAATTTCATTTTGTAAAAATTAAAAAAAATACATTAAAATAAAAAATAATTAAATTATTTTTATAAAATTAATATTTTATCCACACAAAAAATCGTTAAAAAATCAAATAACATAAATAATGGCTTCATGGTCGCTCCCCTCCCTTCTTTTTAAATTTTTCTGTCGATTTACAATGTCAGCACATGCATTCAGTGTTCAAATAAAATTCCATGCCGTACGAATGGGATTTTCTTTTAATTTAGATTATGAAGTGAATTCTTAAAAGTTGAACTCATTATTTTTTCATATTTAAAAACAAGTTGACCAAAAAGATAAAACTAAAAAAAGTATTATCACCTAACTATAAACTTTTTTGCAATTTCGCACAAGCTACTGATAGTTTCGGTTTTAGGATATTTAAATTGAATAAATCTTCAAAATGCTTCTATTTTAAAATTTGTCCAATGAAATTTGATATATGGTTCCAAAACTAATAAAAAGTTCCAAATAAATAACATTTTATAATGAAAAATGCCCAATGTAAATGAGTAGAAAACACAAATTGTCGTTTGCTAATAAAAAAAAATTATCTGAAATGTGTATACAATAATAACAAAATAGCAAAAATATTGAAATACAAAAACAAAGGGGAAACTACATTGTTTTATATATTTATAAACCTATTATAATATTAAAATCTTCTTTTTGAAAATATAAAAGGAAAGGTTGTTTAATAAATAGCTATAAAAAATTAACAAAAAATAGCGTATCTGAAATTTGCCTGCAAGAAAAAAATGCAGAATATTTTAATTTGCTGTTTGGCTGATACTCCGAATCCAAACGAACTGTTCAATGGAAAATTAATCTCCTGAGGAAACTCCTTGAGTTAGCCGTCGTGTTTCATACAATCCAATATTCAGATTCACTATATTAATTAAACTCTGAGGAATGGATGTAACAGACTAGCTTTTAACAAGTACCTATGATGAATTCATTGCTGGAAAACCACAATTTTGACAAGAAAAGCGAGAAACCCCTGTGAGATATGTGCTTCATCATCTCTTAGCAGTCCTGCTGAATACAAAGGTAACAGATATTATCAATTTAGAGCTAGATAAGCAGAAAAACTTTCCTCAAAGAGCAGAGGTTTCCAACCTGTTGTTGGTGGTTCGCGAACTCAAAGTCGTTAATGACGGACACAAGTCATTAAATGATTAACATAAGAATGAACTAATACTATTGTAAAAATTGAATAAAATGTAAAACCAAAAATAAGTCCTGCAAATTTTAATAATTCGAGTCTTTTGACTCTTACGCTTACCTAAGCCCTTAAAATTATTGATAGAAGCTTCTTTGCATAGGAGGGGGGATATGACAATATGGATACGCGAAAATAAAAATATTAATTCAGGGGTACGAGAGAAAAAAGCTTGGGAACCCCTGGTCTAGAGGTGTTTCTTTAAGTTTCCCTGGGCATGACTATCTGCTAGCCATTAGGGGGACAGATGTAGTCCCCTAATGGCCTTCCTTACCCTGAAAGTATTAGTCTCGGGAACAAGGAATGTATTGAATGTTAACACCTGCAGTTTATCTTCAAATGACGGACGTCCACTTTGGGGTGACCCCTGCACCAAAAGAAAGAGTGGCCATACGATCCTGGAGCAACCGAACCAGCTTTAGGACTGCACAATGTTATCACATTTTATCTTTTTTTCTGCCCAGGCATCGGAACACGTGCACCTCTAGGTAGCAAAGGGAATTGTTGGACTCTTATAAACAAGATCCACCAGTTACCTTTTTAAATTATCTTTGATAGAAATTTTCAAAACCAGATAAAAAATTGCAATATAATTCTTTTTAGAAAAATTATTAATAATTTATGTCTTTTTTGCATAAAGGCGATTGAAAAACTTTGAACGAGGATAAAAAAAAATGTAATGAATTTTGCAAAATCCGTCAGTGGCGCGGGGCCGTGTGCGGTCGCGCCGTTCGCACCCCCCTCGGGCCGGCCCTGTAAAAGTGCAAGGTTAAAATGAAGATGAATTTATTTGCGTGAGGATAACAAAAGTATACTATTTGTGGCCATTATAAGTAATGATACCACAGTAGAAATACAACCTTTATGTGCAATATATACATAATATTACACCTGCCCGCCCCCTCCATTGTCGAGAGCAAAAGAAAAAAAAACTATTTCACTACGCATTCTCTATGGGCGAGAAGCTTGTCAGGGTTTTCCAACCCCAAACATTGGGCCGATTTCAACAATTTTTATTTCATGTGAAAGCTTGTGACCCCTAGATATATCATCATTTGTCGCCTGCCGCACACTACCCTCCATTTTCCAGATGTATCTGAAAATAAAATTTTGGCATAATCTCGCAATTTCTACAACCACCAATTCACCATTTTATTTCGCCTAGTTGGCTAACAATTGGCTAATAATATTACCAGAGGCGGATTAAGTTTGTTGGGGGCCCTCTGAAAGTATAACGGGTATATACTTCTGAAAAGTTCAACTTGTCGATTATGATGATTTGAAACAAGATCGTTTCTCAAATTTTTAATCATAGTAACAATATTTTTGTTAATAAAATTTGCTTTATAATCTATTTCATTTTAATTAACTGATTATTTACTTTAATTAAGCATTATCAATAATTAATAGGCATTGTATTCAGTAATTTTAAACTTATATCTTAAATTCATGTTCATAAATATTCACATGAAGTATTATCGAAATAATAACTAAACGAATTAACTTATCGAATAACTTTTATTATATAAAAGTAATTCACTTTTTCCTTGCAAAATGACTTTAATTATGAGTATGAAATAAATAACTATTGTATTCTACGCAACATTCAACCAGTTAGTTATAAATCTCAAAATGATAGTTAATTTTATTCTAAATACTGAAATATTATAAACCAAGAATGACAAAAACAAGAAATGTAATATTTAAACCTTCATACAAGTATAATCAAAGCACCTTTTCTCTTCTTCGGGTTCTTATCTTGAAGAACTACGGTTCTATTATAAATCCGCTTACCTCTCCCTTTTTTTAATCGGAGAAATTTCGGAGGCGCCATCTTGGATTTCATTCCCTTTTTTTAGTTTTTCCTGAATATCTCGAAAACTATTCAGTTTTCAAAACATAATTGATTTAACAAGTTAAAGAGCGTAAAATTCCTTACAAATACATACGTTTATTTTTTCCCAGCTTCAATAGTTTTCCAGATAATGGGTCACAAAGGTTGCCACCATCATGGATTTCATTCCCTTTTTTAGTTTTCCATAATATCTCGAAAACTATTCAATATTAAAAGTACATGTAATTTAATAAATTAAAGGACGTAGCATTTCCTGCAAATGGATGCTTTGATTTTTCTTCAAGCTTTAATAGTTTTTGAGATAGTTGGGCTCAAAGTGAATAAATTTGTAAAAACTCTTAGTTGATAGTCCAGTCAACGAAGGGTTTCAGAAAACACTAAATTTTATAGTTCTGAAAATTGTAACACTTTTCAATGAGGAGCTTCTGATGAACATAATAAAACTACCCGGTCCTTGAGGAGGAAGCTCGCGCCATCGCCTTTCGTCCCCCTTTTTTAATTTTTCTTTAATATCTGTTATTCTACTCAGTTTTCAAATTACAATTGACTTAACAAATTAAAGAGCGTAAAATTCACTACAAATTCATGCGTTTAGTGTTCTCCTAGCTTTAACAGTTTAAGAGAAAATGGGTTTTAAAATTTGTCGCCATCTCGGATTTCATACCCCTTTTTTAGTTTCTCTGAGTATCCTTAATCCTTAATAATATAAAAAATGTGAAAGTGTGTCTGTCTGTCTGTCACGCTTTCACGGCAAAATTACCAAACCGATTTGGATGAAAATTGGCAGAGTTGTAGTTTGAAACCCAGGAACGGACATAGGGTAGGTGAAATCAGGTTAAATTAATTATATTTGACTACATATTAAAATTAATTAACAATGAAAGCCCATTGACTCCGCGATTCTCGATGAAGATTATTTTATTTTTCAATCAACTGTCACGTGATCCTTCAGGAATGCGAAAACATGTGGAATAAATTATTTTTAAAATCAACCATCACGTGATCCTTTTTTCCGCCGTAACTTCGGAACAGATTGTCCGATAAAAGTTATTTGTATGCCATCTTAAAGTTCAAAAGTTTACCTTTTCAATGATACCAATGTATTTTCTGTGACATTTCTTCTTCAATTTTTATTAATTTTTTAAAGTTTAATAACTTTAATTACGTGCAGACGATTTCGAAATAACGCAAATTTATAGCTACTCTGTTGCTAGGAAACGGTTAGACTTTGAACTAATTTACCTTTATTTCTCAAGATTGCGCTTATCTTTATAAATATCTACAAAATAAGGCAGAAATTACATGTATTTGCCTGTCTGTCGGTCACAAGAACTCCTCCTAAACGGTGAACGGTAACGACATGAAATTTACACACGACATTTTAGAGCATATTTCTAGGTCAAAGGTGCTATTTTCAACTTTCAGAGTCAATTAGTTCTTAAGATATTTAATTAAATAACGAAAATTAGCTTCTTTTAAGCCTAATGCTTAGACCTTTTTTTGTCAATAACTTCTGAAATATTTATTAGACAACAATTATTTTTATGCCATTTTAAAGACCCGAAATTGGTCTTTTTAATGCTATTAATTCTATTGCGATGAAATGTATTCTCTGATTGTTATTAAGGTTTAAAAATATTTTTGTAACGTAATTTCTAACAATACTTTTTTATTCTTATATAAATAAATTCAAGCCAAATTACTGTTTCGCGCGCGGGATTTTGCCAGTGTTAAAGTTAATATAAGAAAATATTGCTTTCTTTGACCATAAACAACAAAAAGGACTTTACACTTCCGGTTTCCTGTTCTCGTAGCATGTACAACTTTTAATACGGTTACACAGTGATCCAATGACGTTAGCGAATTATTATCTCGATGTTTTGTTTAATTTTCACAGTGAGATATATTACAGAATATCCATATGGAGATACAGTAATGGGCATTAACATGGAACATCATATTCTGTAGAGCTCTTCAGCATCTTAGAATTGTCAGGGGCACCTTCCGATAGGCCGAAATTGAATGTCGGTGTGCCAGTACTACTAATGCGTAACCTCGATATACCAAGACTGCGCAATGTCACACGGTTACAAATTACATACCTAGGTACAAACATCGTGAAATCTACTGTTTTGACTGATATAGGGAGAAGAGAAAGTGTTTTAATTCCACGCCTTCCGATAACACCGAAGGATTTATCATCTCAGTTCAAAAGGTAACAAATCCCTTTAAAAATATCATTTGCGAGGCTCAGGGCCAGACACTGAAAGTGGCAGGCGTACATTTGGAAAAATCATATTTTTCGCATGGGCAACAACATGTGGCCTGTTCACGTGTGTCCAGCCCACACAACCTCTACATCCGTGCAAATAACGTGGTATACAAAAGTATATTAGCATAGATAAACAATTTACATAACTATATCAGCATACTTGTACTGTACAGTCCTGTCAGCCGTCCAATTAAGTATTATCAACCATCAGAACTTTTACTTTCCCCTTTCAAAATGCATCAAATCATTTACATTCGTGAAACAAAACAAAAGAAAAATTAAAATTCTTCGCGCACGAAGTCGCGGGTAACAGCTAATCTCGAAATTAATTAAATTTTCAAATTACAGGTAATCAACAAATTAAAGAACGTAAAATTACATACAAACGCATGCTATTTTTGTTTTAGCTTTAATAGTTTCCGATATAATGGATTCCATAATTTTCTACTATCTTGGATTTTATCCCCCCCCCCTTTTTTTAGTTTTTCTTAAATATCTCAGAAACTATTAATGCTAGAAAAATAAATAAATGCATGCTTTTGTTGGGAATTTTAGGATCATTAATATATTGTATTACATGTAATTTGAAAATCAAATAGTTTTCGAGATATTCAAGGAAAACTAAAAAAGGGAGATAAAATCCAAGATGGAGGCAAATTTTGAGGACCATTATCTCAGAAACTATTAAAACTGGAAGAAATATAAAAACATGCATTTGTAGGGAATTTTGCGATAATGAATTTTTTGTATTGCATATAATTGAAAATTGAACAGTTTTCGTGATAATCAAGACAAATTAAAAAAGGGGGATGAAATCCAAGATGTCGGCCCGAGGTCACTTCCTGGACCGGGGACTCTTAGTGTGTTCATCAGAAGCCCCCCCCACACACACACGAAAAGTGTACCAATTTCCAAAACTATACAATTTAATGGGTTTTTTTCAAATATTTCGTTGACTTGACTATCAACTAAGAGTTTTTTACAAATTCATCCACTTTGAGACCAATTATCTCAAAAACTATTAAAGCTTGAAGAAAAATAAAAGCATTCATGGGTAGGGAATGGCACGCTCTTTAATTTGTTAAATCACATGTTATTGGAATGATAATCCTTCGTGTACTGTGCTTGTTGCATGCTAAATTAGACGTAGGAGGTTAAACGTCCTCCCACTTTTATGATGCGGAAGATTGGAGAGGGGAGTGCCAGCTCAGGTGTCGTCCTCAATATGACCGCAGTTTTACTTGATCCGTCCCACAGTAGCTCTCTTTTTGCTTCAAAACGGAACGTGAATATAACTAAACTAAACTAGTCAAAGGAAAGTTATTATAACTGTTTATAAACTAATTACAAATAAAATAAAATTATAAAAATATTTTTCTGAGATTTCTCGCTGGAAAATTCTTCATTGATTTTTGAGGCATCAATGACATCTAACATAATTCTCTAATAATTCAATAATCTTCTTTCACAATCAATTCCAAGATGAAAAAAAAAATGGGAATAGAACACAGATCAAAATTTTTGCACTTCATTCTAAATAATAAATAAATTTACTGAATTTAAAGAAATCTTTGTAAAAAACATCTATACATATATAATTCGTGTATACGTGGTGACCTAAAAGGGTCGAATTTCGTAATCACCGTTTGGCAACAGCTCGCAAGTTTGTTTTGTTTACATTCGATATGACGATTGTAGCTCGATTTGATCTGAGACGACGAAATTTTTCAAAATGAGTTAAGTCAATTATAAATCGAAATGGTCGAAAAAGAGAACTGTTGAACAACTTGAAACTGTTGAGGAATCTTTCCTAAGACGATCCAATCTGAATGTACAAAATAGAGTCAAGCCTTTTTTGTGCACGGAACGAAATTCCCTAGCTATAGGAACATAGTTGATTATGATAGGACTATGTTCTTTTATCCATGTAGCGAAGATTTTCTGATCATTATTTCTGCGGAAAAAAAGGATATTGTCAAAATCAAAAATTTTAGAATTTTTTTAAAATTTAAAAAAAGGCTGTTTTGTTAATGCTATAAAGGTAAAAGTAAATAATTAATATAGTTTATAATACTAAATAGTGAATCTGAACATATTTAGAGCCATTTGTCACTTTAAAGTGTCCATTTTAAGCAAAAAGTTTGTGAGATGGGTTAACTCATCTTTCGAAAACTTAAATTTTCTGAGGTTTTAACACATAAATATCTACCCAGCGAGAAATGTTATATCTTTCTTGACTCAATAATTATTGCAGAGAGTGTGCATACATGTGGAGAAGCTTTTATGAGCAAAAAGTCATTGAGAAGTGAGGATATTTAGAAGTTTTTTGGAATGAAGCCAGGGCTAATGAAACTGTTGAAAAAACATTAATTGTGTGTACCAAGAAGTTTTAAGTGCCTGATTTCTCAATGATGAAAAATATTATTATTTGTAAACATCTTTTCATGCATTTTAGCATTCAAATTTCTTTTTAACATTTACATATATATGGTATAAAGGTAAAATTTTAATTATATAATTTGATTATTTAGTTTTTAGTAATTAAAAGTTTAGTTTTAGTTATTTAAAAAGAATTTAGTTAGAACTTCCTACTATTCAAATAATTTAAATTTACTTTTAGTAATTATTATATTTATAATTTCCTATTACTAGCAGGCACTCATAACTGTACAGCGAGCGAGCTGGGATCACGTAGTGATCCCAAAAGAATCACAACGTGATTCTCGGGGGTTGACGAGCGGAGCGATTAGGGGGTATAACCCCCTAGTTTAAAATGTTTCACTAAATTTAAATGAAAGCAGCGAAGTTGCTAAGTTTAAATTTATTTAATAAAACTGTGAATTTGGTGTTTGGTAAGCTATATGAGATTATGCAAATCCATTAAATATTTACTGTCATATATTATCCAACTCTAAAATAACATATTAAATAAAACATACATTATTGGTTTTATTCCGCAATGAAATAATTCTTTTTTTAACATTTATTATGTAATGAAAACCACACTCTTCCTCATGAAATCCGACTAAAATTCTGCCGAGGTTTATTTCGTCTGACAGCTGTACGAACTGCTTTGAAGAGCGTCGCTTTTCAAATGTGTGAAAGCTTCAAAAATGCAGTAAACATTCCCACGTTAACGCGATCTACATGCATTAGGATATTTTAATCTTCAGGAAGGTATCTACTGTTCAAACCTCCTGATTGCGATAATCAAAAGTGGTTTTAAAAGGATGATAGATATTCTCACAAATGATACTTAAAAGGTGTTTAACAAAAGTGTGAATGGGAAACAGGAGAAAGATGGATATTCAACCCCCTAAAATATTTAAATGAGTCAAGGTGAACAGGGGTCTTATCTACCGATTTCATCTGTTGCTGCTTTACTTTATTTTACACTACAACACACCCCTGACTCCAGAGATAAATATCTCCGGTTTGTAGTTTGGATTAGTATGCGTAGAAGCTTTATTGAACAAAAAAAAGAAAGAAAAAAGGTTACATACAGTGTTTCAACCTCGACATAAAACATGCGAAAATTATAAAAACTATGAAAAATGTGTGTTTACATATGAAAAGAAAGACTCGCGAGGCAAAAAGAATTTTAAGACAGGTCCCAAAAGTTTGCTGCTTCTATATACTTGTAGGAGGACTGATTAGGGTCCTAGGTATTGAACCTCTAAAAGGTCTTAGTCCATAAGTCTGAGGTCTTGGTGAAGGAGAGAAATCTGGGTCGGAGCCGGATGAACTGGTTGCGTCCGGTGGTTGTTTTATGAGGTTCTCATTTTCAGTGAGGAAAGATATGAGGTTAGCTATATTTATTCTTGATAGTTTATTTGAATGTAAGCTTTTCCACCAAAGTGGAGTATTTTCTGCACTTGGTTTTGTAAAATTATAAGATAACGTCATGTGACAAGAAGTTGCGAAGTGGAGAGGGTCTCCCTTTTCCCCGCATGCGCAGATATCTGAATGATGAAGCTGGAATCTATAGAAATAGCAGGAAAAAACGACCGTGGCCTGGTAGCGAAGAGGATGGATTCTCTTGACCATGAAGCTGGCGTTAAATTGATTTTAGAGAGAATATTAAAAATTGCTCTCCCAGTATCGCCTGAATCCCAGTCTTGTTGCCATTTATTGAGAGAGAGGTTAATAAGCATTTTTTTCAGATGACATTTCGGGGCCTGAAGATGGAGGTGAGTCCCTTCTTTAGTAGCTTGTTTGGCTAGGTTGTCTGCGGCTTCGTTACAGAGGAAACCAACATGCGCCTTAATCCAGTTAAGTTGCATTGATGGGTTCTGAAGGAAAGCTTGTTGTGTTTCTTGTATTGCTACTAATGACTACAAATATTCATTAAAAAGAAAAGCACATCAATCATTCTAATCATGTTTTCTTTGTACTGATTGGATTTCTATCTCAAGCCTGGGAAAGTGAATATCTGAATATATGGACTACTATCTGAAGTAAGATTTTACATATGTTATATTGGTATACACATCCAATTTGTGCCGGATAAGTCATTAGCGGCAAATTTCTGTAGCATGAGATACATTGATAGCTATTGGATATTGCACACAGATCTCCCATGATGCTGTAAATACAATCAATGGCGGTTTTACTCAGCATTTTCTCTGAGAAACCGGAAGAGAACCTTACCCGCAATTAGGACTTTGCGAAAGTGCGGAATGTTTGTGCGCAGAACCCAACTACTATAAACGAGATTTATTCTGTTCAATCACTCTGATTATGAAACGTGGACTTGCTAAGTTAAAATAGGATATGTAAACGGGTTATTAGAGGGAAATTATCTATTGCGATATTTAAAAAAAACACACTTTATTTTGGGGCCTGGAGCCCCAGGCGCGCACCTGCAGCGCCTAAACTTTAATCCGCCCCTGAATATCTCGGTAGAACAGCTGGTCGTCTAAGGCAGCTAGTTGATTTAAAAAAATATTCCTAATCATATAAATATCGGTATTTTGATGAGAAATAAAACTGTAATACAAATCCAGAACCAGATTTCCCACTCGCAAAAGTCTCAAATGCAAAAATAATGTAATCGTAGTAAATTGTGTATATAATTCACAGAAAAAATGTATATTAAAGTATATTACTGACTACTAGTCAAAGATAGCTCAAAATAGTAACAAATATACAATTTCGTATATCGTTTTTGCGCATCGTTTTACATCTCGCTGTTTCAATACAACGCATAGAAAAGAAATGCCAGATTTATTAGATGCAACATACATGTATTTAAATGCATTTAGCGTCGCGATTTTGCTAGCACTATGTCAATTATGCAATGAAGAAAATAAAATTGAGCATATTATCTTACTGTCCAAAATATTGAAATTGTGGGTAAAACATTCGGAAAAAAAAATTCAATTTGGATATACATTTTGTTTTTTTCATTCAAAGGTTTTATTCCAAAATCTGTTTCTAATAAGAGGAACTTAGGTTTCTCCTGCAATCTTTGAAGTTGTTTGAGATACACTGCGAGAGGGTTTTTTATTATTATTTAGGGGATACCGTCCTTTGTTGTCATAATAACTGTCTTAACCTACAGATTGATAGTAAAAGTTTATTAGCATTCCTAAATATGCGAGATTTAATATACGTGTTAATACCCGTGACTTAATATCATAATGTTGATAATCATTTTGATTTACAGCACGAAAATGAAACTTACAGTTAAAATTTTCAGTGTCAAAACATGAAACATTTTCTTTTCTAATTTCGGCAGTAAGATTTCATCGACAAATTGATTAAAAAAATGTTCAGCTTTAAAGGTATGTTGTCTTTCAGTAGATATTAGCTTGGATACACCTTACGAATCTGAAATAGTTTTCTATGTCGGTGCAATTAACCGCATAAAAATACAAAACATGGCGGATAAACGGGACAGCGAAACTTCTCAGTCGATAGCTTCCAACGAATCCGAAGAATGCGAGGAGAAAGGTCAGTGGTCCGAGTTACCTTCCCTGCCATTGGAAAATATTTATTCTTTCCTAACGCGTCAGGATCAGGTTAATATGTCAATGGTGTGTCGCAAGTGGTCTGAAGGATATGGTTCACCATCTGTTTGGAAAACATTCAAATTCGATTTCAGGGATTCGCAAGTATCAAAGAACACATGCAAGGTGATGACATTTGTGCGGAAATACAGCAGAATGTTCCGACACGTAGAAATCGACTGCATTCATGAAGAGAAGAGGTGTTTGATTAAAAGTTGGAGCAGATATTTCATAGAATTCTTGCAGATCTTGACCAGCAACTCGCAACTCTTTACTTCCGTTCATTACGTATAGTCTTTATATCTGTATTCGTTTTATGGAGTTATATACATACATACATACATGCCAAGGTGACATTCATGCAAAACTGTTTCCAAATGATTTTCCAGTATCAAAGGGAGGATCTAAAGCATCAATTTCATCAAATATCAGAGAATTTCTTGAAGATTAGATTGGGTTATCCATAAATTATTTTAACTTTGAATTTTATGCTTTAAAACTCTTGCTGATATAATATCCTCGGCAGTCTAAAGTTTTTATAGCATTCTCAAGTGGCTAGATTTCCAGAAAATGCCGACCAGAGGAAAGTAGCCTGGACTCAGAATGAATTCGTCTGCTTGTTGCATCTAGAATAGATGACCACCCTCTATTTGTAGAGCCACTATCAACTGCACTCACGTGTCTTCCTGACCCAGGGGTGTGGGACAGAGCCGCCATGCTGTATCCCACTGCAATTTCTTTCATAGACTCTAGATTAGTGCATAAGCTTTCTCCTGTAGCCACATTTCGTGGATATCGTTATCTGGAAAATAAAACTACTTTTGTTATCTTGTCATGCTTGCAGAAACCAGTTTTATTTAGTATCTTAGTTTAGTTTTAGGTGTAAGTCATGAAGTTCATCAATAATATTTTGCGCAGCACACATTATATTATCAGCAGAATCGTCTTCTGAGTGTGCGTAGATGCAAGTCTAGATGCATAGCAGGTTTTTTAAAATAAAGAAGCTTTTTTATTTTTTCGATATTCTAAACAAAGAGACATAGCTCACAGAGTATTAAAGCCTTGGCACTTATGAGATTCACAGCAAGGATTACAATAAAATCCTCGTGCATAGACCTCGAAGGTTTCTTAATGGCTCTTTAGCTTCCGTCAATAAGTCAACTACTTTTATGTAGATATACTCGGTATAGTTGACAGGTTGTCTAGGTTTGTCATCAAGATTTGCATCTCAGAGCAACTTTTATGGCTTTGTAAAAGATATTTTTGCATGCAGAAAAATAAAAAATATTCAAGGGTTAGAGCAGGCATTTTAAAACTTCATTAGACAAATCATTCCGAGACCAGACTCATGGATAGCCAGGAATGGACAGATAGATAACGAGATATATAAAGCCTTGCGAAAGTAATTTGATTTCCAATGCAAGCTGGAGATAGAAATGAAATAGAATCTTTTAAAGTAAATGATGCATACATATTGTATTTAGTGCAAAATGCAGTCTAGTATCAATTTTTAATATAAGGTAAGTAATGTTGAGTAATAGTTAGATTCTTATGTAGACAGTGTGGTCAGAATCTTTTCCAGACGATAGCGGTGCAAGAAACCTGACAGTTAGAGCAAGTGACTGTATTAATCAAGAAGTTTATATATCTAATCGTAAATATTATTATACCTAAAGCAGACTGGGAACTGGAAAATATCTAAAGAAATGTCTGAAACTCATTTGATAATTTGATGCCTCATCCAGTTTGTTCAAGAATAAAGGAATTATTTCACCCAAATTCTAAAAGAAAAAATGTAAGTATTTGAAAATTATTTGACTCTGAGATTTGTTTTTTTTCATCTATACTATCTTGACATTTACCTTTATAAGCTAGTCAGAAATACTGAGAGAAGGAATTCTGGCATGAGTTATTTTAGAGATATTACGATGATGTTTCTACTTTGGAGATCTGTATCAGATTTGCAGCGTATATTAGATATCTAAGATGCAGTAGTTTGGTATAAAGTAATCACATCGTAAATGCTCTTGGAAAGACGGTGACAACTATAAAAGCGTTTATTTGCCATTATTTAGCTTTTTTATCGATCATCCAGAACAATTGACAGAATAAATTCATAATGGAACCAAGCTGTGACTGAAAGGAGAATTATTTTTCAGTTCTAATGGGGAATTATTTAAAAGCAACTCATGAAAATTCTAATGGTTTATCCGATGTTTTTATCTATTTTGCATCAGAAAGACATAAAATCTTCAAATTATCTTAGAAAGGGTTGTCTAAGAAAATAATTTGTAGTTTTATGGGCAGGCAGTAAAAGAAAAAAAGAAACAGTCAAACAAAAGAAGAAAAATGGATTTCAAGAAAAGGAAATGTTTCACAGCGAAATTATATATCTGATTGATCAAAATGTCAGATTTACATCTAGATTTTGACATTTAGTTATAACCATTGTTTCTATTTTATTGCCTTTTGAACACAGTGGTATTATACCCATGAATCTCAAGATTATGCAACTGCAAATAAAATATTTGTAATTTTGTTGAAGGTGCTCTAGTTCAATGGGCAGTTTAATATCTATTGAATAGAATTGTCTCACAAATCAGGTTTTTACAAAAGTTAATGAAAAATCCTTGATATTAAATGAATGATGTGGATTTGAGGACATCATGAGTCAAAGCGGCTACTGAGTTTATATATATGAAAGTGAAATGTAAGCCAGAGATGGGCCTTGTTTACTTTGCTAGAACCTCTTTGACATTGGTTAAAAAATCTCTGCCGGCCCAGGCTGCCACCCTCATTGCATATGAGTAATGCGATACAGTTTACTATTTGAACTTTGCCAGTTTAGTTTTAGTTTAGTTCTCTATTAACATGATCGTTTGCGACAAGAGAATTGTGCATTTGTGGACCTCGATTTTGAACCTCAGTCGGATTAGAGGACGACACGATAGCTTTACTGTCTGGAGATTTCCACTTACAGTATGGAGGATAATTGTACATATCATTAAAATGTCAGTATGTACCAGGTATTTACACAGAGGATCTACAGTGTATTGGTTTTAGACATGAGACCATTTAAAGGCTGTTATATTGACATGCAATTTCAAATACAATATAAGAATTTTCGTTATTTTGTATGAATTTTCTTATTTCACGTGATCATTATCTATCCAGCAGGAAATGTGCAGGACAGGAAAATATTTTAATTAAACACACCTATCCATGAGGCTGTCAGTTCAGAAGAGACACAGAGGTGGAAGGCAGTTTAGAGGCAGCCAAGACAAACAGGTTATTTCAAAGAAAGTTAGCCTCTAAAGAGAGCTGACCTAATTCTCTAAAAAGCCCCGACTTTAAAGCCTCCTGACATCAGTTCAGGCTTTAAAGCTAAACACAATTGCCTTGTGATACAGAGATCTATGTTGGCCTTCTAGGGACCCTAAAATGTCTCATTTAACAAGGAAAATACTTATTAGCAGTTACGACTGGTGAAGTATTCTTCTCTCTTTTCAAAAAGAAAAAGAAACCAAAATACAGTAGAATAAAATCAATTTTTATAAATCAACAGAGTTATATTTATAACTTTAATATATCAAAATTCATGATATGCATAACAATTCAATTCATTAATGCAGCCATTATATATTTTTCTGATAAATTGTTGAGTTAATTTTAATTTTCAAAATATTATACCAAGACACAATTAAAATGGTTCAGAACTGGCTATTGGTGAGAGAGTGGAAAATGCTTTTAAGTATGATATTCTGTCCATTTTGTAATGTAAATCATTATCTATCATAAGTTTAAAACGGTTGATATCTAAAAGTTCATAAACACTCCAAAAAAACATATACCTGCGATCTCCAATGTGGTGTCTGACCTGCAATTACATTGGTAAGCAAGTCATGAAATACAATGAAAAACACATGCATTAGGTGCAGCGACACCTATTTAGATGTATTGTAGTAATTTTCTAGATTTAATCTTTTTTAACTACAACAAATGATATATTCTTTAGATTGAAGGTGGAACAGCAGTTAGATGATCTGAAGTTGTATTTGCCCCTTAAAACAATTAAAATCCAAAGTAGAGGGCGTGTGCTGCGCATCAATTTAGTTGTAAAGCTAAGTAGCCAATACTTGCGTTAGCTTTGGCGACAACACTCATTAAAGTGTGCAACTACAAATTTCAAACCAATTTCAACTCAATATGAAGGTTGTACTAGAGATTCCAGCATTTGTACAGCAATTCGATTATTTGGTGATCAAGGCAACAAATGGTTTTAATAATTTCTTGCATAAAGGCTTCGATAAACTGATATTCTATTAATGGTTGAATCAGTTTGGTACATTCTGTGATAAACCAGTCTTCAATATAATGCAAATATTACCATTTGGGGTTTGGCAACAGCATAATCATCACAGCGATCAGCAATCTTGCTTTGGGTCAGGCTTTTTAAAGTGTAACGCAACTTCTAGATTTATCAACTAATATTAATAATGGCAAATAAATGCTCAGTATAATAAAGGGATTTTTGTTTAAATTAAAAAATTCACACCGATAGACCGACATTTGTCATTGCAGATGATATTTGTATTGTTGCTTAAAACTCACGCGTTAGAATGAAATTTTATGCTGATAAGGCGTTATATAATTTTGAGTAAGATTTAGCGTTGTTTCGTTCAAATATTATTTATCCTTGCATGGTGATCTGATTAGTAATATTGCTTGCACTGCCATATTCCTAGTTTTATAGTTCATACCATTAGCCTGCCTTACATTTAGTCCATAATTTCAGAGAGTACTCTTTGTTGATTCATCAAGATTGGATAATCATTTTTTGTCTATATTCCAGACATCTAGTCACTTTCTCTGCAGATTCTGGTGGTGGTTTCTCTCCAGATTTCAGCAGAGATCTATTCTCTCGTTGGTGTTTGCTAGGCAACTTCATTTCTGTTTCACTACAAGCCTGGAAAATCCGATAAAACAGAGGATAAAATTGCCGCAGGCATCCCCTCTAGTGCAAGTAGCTAGATGGTCGTGGCAGGTGGCTAGCAAGAAAGAAGATCAATTAGATATCAGGCAGAGGAATTCTTGCCATCAGAATCAAATTACCTTATATTGCATGTTGGCATGGCTGCGGCACAATTAAGATTCCACATTTTGCGTATTTCTGAAGGAACTATAATTCTATAAAATCTACTTGCAGATCCGGACATGTTGCTGAGCGCCAAATCAGTTGGCGTTAAACCTCGAATCTTTTTTGATTGAGCCAACCTTAGAAATGCAAATAATTTTTCCAAAGCTCGCATTTTACCTTTTGTTGTACGGATATCATTCGGGGCGAAAGCACGTGACCGTATTCTCAATTATCAATGAATAATCCGTTTTCAAAGTGTTTTTTTTGAAAAGCGGTCTGGAGCTTAAGTATGTATTTAAAAGATTTGCAGAACCTGGCTTCCGGTCAGCAGTTTCCGATAAACGATCTTGGCTTTGAGATGGTAGAGAGTCCCTGCTGTAATTTAGTAAGTTTTCTGAAATAAACAACTTCGTGAATTCAACTGAACAATAATCAAACTCCACGTTTCGATGATGCGCGATCGAGATTCAGCAATCAACTCTACATGTATTATATTTTGCTGAATTAGTGCCTATATAGATAAGGAAGACTAGTAAATATAGGAGCCGCGTGGCAGGGTGCAGG
>BGPR01016087.1:0-14858 GCA_013235015.1 Araneus ventricosus
ACGCATTATCATAATACAAGTTCCTCCCTATCGTAAATCGTTCTGAAAACTTCGATTCTAGTCATCTTGACAGACAATGGACTTGCCCTTTCCAAGACCGTAGTGATATATTTAACAGTAATGTGATGAAAAAAAAAAATCAGACGAGTTTTAGTATATCTTAATGCTAAGACTTAATACAGTAATAAGTTCTCTTCTATTACTAACTATGATCTTATAATAAAAAATGCGAAGTAACGCGCATGCTGCCGTTTCATTTTTAAGACTTAAAGATATGTATTTCCAGCCGCCGTCGTACATTTAAGATTGAATGTTCCTAAATTTTATCACCAATCGCCGACCATGCTATTGAAATCTATTCGGTTATCTGGATGCAAACAAATTATCCAATAGCAAAAATTTATCTTTTGGGTTATAGCAAATGAATAAAAATTACTATAGTTGATAAAGCAGCCTATAGAATCCACCAATGATAGAAAATTCTTTGTGCAAGGGTCTATTTCGAATTATTATACATTAATAACCAAGCACATCGAATTATCGACACTTCGCATTATGCATAAATCAAGCACACCAAATAAATGAACTATATAGATTTGTAAAAGTGATTTGTTTGATACTAAAGTTATCACAATCCAATTTTAACATATTACACAGGCTTGTGCTACGCATTTAAGAAAAGATTTGTCAATAACCAGAAATAACGATGCACTGCGATCTCTCATACCTCTACTTTGGAAATTTAAGACTATTGCTTAACCCTTTGCGGACGGGTAACTTTTTAAAACACTCAGATCAGGTTGGCGCACTTTTATACGTCATTCCATTTTTTCCAATTCTGTGATTATTTAATTACATAAAACTTTATTTTTAAGATTAGGAGTTTTGAATGGATGGATAATATACACATTTGTGTCCGAATTTTAGCAGCAATCCTCTTTATTGGATTTCCTACACCTCAATCCCGAAATCGGTGAACTGTGGCGCACATTATACGCCGTACCTGTCCGCAAAGGGTTAAGTAAATTCCAGATGAATTTAAGAATATACAATTGGTTTCCTGTTCTTGACGTGCAAAATTAATTTTGTAGAAACTAATGTGAATATTCTATATAAAATTGGTTACAGCTACTTAAATTTCTTTGCAAGATTATTAAGACTTGTTTTTATGTGAAAGGCAGTCAGCAAATAGGTTATTTATTAATACTCTTGCTGCTATCAGAAGATTTGACGTCACATGCTTTTCCGTCCATTTCCTGTTAAACGGAAAAAATCTCAATATTCAGAATTTGATATGGTTCTCGTGCTATCCTCCATCGAAGTTTAATAACCCGAACACGAGAAGGTCCCAAAGTCGGAGACACACCCACCAGGTCGAAGGAACAGGGCTTCCGTTTGGAGCTCTGCTCTGCCAGTTTACATAACTTATTTTAGTTGGGGTTGGTGAATTAAACTGCTGCTTGCCATACGATTTTTTAACTTCGGCGCAAAATTGTCCGACAAAAATTTTAATACCATCATAAAATTCAAACTTTTACCTTCTCAATTATACCAATTTTATAGCTGACATTTTTTCTTCAATTTTTATCAATTTTTTTAAAGTTCAATAATTGTTAATTGTATGCAGACTATTTTGAAATAACGCAAATTTATAGCTACTCCGCTGCTAGGCAACGGTTAGATTTTGAACTAATTTGCCTTTATTTCTGAAATTTTTGCTTATTTTTATAAATATGTTTTATATAAGAGTCAACCGTCCACTTTTAAAATCCCCAAATCTTATTAAAAGTTCATTTAATTGGAAATTAAGCAAGATTTTTGCATTTTCGTGGTATTTTTCGAAAATATGTATTAAGTAACAAAAACTATTTTTGCACATAATAAAAGTTTAAAAAATTAACTTTTCATGACAACTTTCATTTCCGTTCAATTCGTTCCCCTCATTTTACCAATTTTTCAAAAATTAAATTACATAAAAAATTTACAATTTATAACACTTTTATTGGTGAAGAACAAGAATACATAAAAACTGCTGCTAGATCACATTAGAAGAATTTTGGATGAGACAAAAATTTAATTCATCTAACGATTTTCTCAATGAAAGAAAAATTTACTATGTAATTGTCCCGAAACATCCTTTAAAAACTTCCTTATACTGCAAGATTTATGAACAAGTATTATTAACAAGTTTAGAGATTAATGGATTTGTTTTCAAACTTTGCAATTTAAATTACTTTGAAAATATAGGTGGTCAAAAGATTTTGAATGTATGTCAACTGCTTTTGTACGCTTATTTCGAAACCTCTTTAGAGATATTGAGATCTAAGTAACACAATTTTCATTGCCCTTATTTCCTAGTAACCAAAGTTAGGAGCATTAAAATTCTTTTAGTATTAGTATATTCTAGTTGCATGTCGATATATCTGTCCAGAACAGTTATTACTGTTCGCTTAATCAATTCCTATCTATGGGGTTAATAGCTTTACTTGTAGATTAAATGCGTGTAAATCTTGATCCAATCTCAAACACAATTTTCCTTACCCGTTATGAACTCATGAGCCTTGCAGAGAAACATTCTAACTGATGCAATGCGACTGAACTATTTCTCAAACCTCGGCAAGATATTAATACGAATATTGTTGTGGAATTGAAATCAGAAAGTAGACAACAGGGATGAAATCTTTTTCAAAATTGCTTCCGATTTTTCGTGATTAGGAATTTATACAAAGTCCTAATGATTTTGAGAGCAGTATTTTCTCCTCAATATTCAATTTGAAATAGCGGTACAACATGGAATATTTATCCCATGAATTTGGTCCTCCACTATTATGCATGTCAACATTCAGACCAATTTAAAAATAAATAATTCATTTCTTGCTTTCGCCGAACAGAATAAATGAATTTAGGGAGAACTTGAGAATATTCGACGCAAAATTGGTTAGATATATTTACCTTCCTAGGATTATTAAGACTTATGTGGTGAGATTTCAGAAGACTTTAGGAGTTTTCGTCAAACACGCTTTGTATTATTGAAAGATTCGATGATAGAAACTTTTCTTCCCATTTCCTGTAGATATAATCCATCTGCAATAGAAATTTTATACTAACCAAGAAGACTATCACATGCGAAAAGCACAAAGTGGGATGCAGATCCACCAGATCGAAGAAACGGAACTTCTCTTTACATGGTTAAGGGATTTCTGCTCTACCATTTTACCCAACTTATTTTAGTTGGGATTGGTGAATTAAACAACTGCGGCTTAAAAATAGTTAATGCAGCCTTTAATCAGGGCCAATACAATTTTTAGTTTCTTTTGTAGCTCGAGAAATAATACAAACTCGATTACATTTGCTTATCATTAAACTGGAATTGCAGTAGTTTTATCTTTAAGATAAGTCGATAAAAGGTATCGTATCAATTTCCTTAGGATAGTTATGTGAAATCTTATAAACAGAATCTTGGAAACCTAACCCCTCTCCGTTTTAAACGGTATATTGGCATTTGAACAGATTCGTTCAGCTTTCTCACGTAACCCTCCTTGTGCAATCCGACATTACCTCTTTCAGTTTGGTACTTGAAACTCCTATCAATTTACTACCATTTTATCAGTCCGGATTTGTATAGGTAAAAAAAATACAATGTGAAGTATCTATACCCGATCAGAAAATTCTCTTTGACAAACTGAGTTTTGAAATACAGATTGTTGTAACTTGGAGATTTTCACTCCCACCCAATAAATGGAATCTCAAATCATGCCACAAGTTTGTACAATGTTATGATTATCAAACTAAAAAACTTAACTGAAGTAATTCTCAATTGTGATGGCTCTGTAAATACGCTGGGGATATTCTGGAATGAAGACAAACTAGTGTAGACTTGGACGAAATGAACAGATGTATTTATTTAATAATCGAGATATTCTCATTCATTTATAGCCGAACTGATAAATATAAAAGACCATTTTAAAGAGAAAAAAATAATCGTAAAATCGAATTTTCAAACGAAAGCTTTTATATTAAGCTCTTATTGGAGAATTTCAAAGCGAGGTAGTTTAATTACGAATATATTAGAGCAATGCTCGACTTTCAACCATAAAAGAATGCTTTCCTAATTCTAGAATTTTTTATTGGAGAAATTCCTCAATCTTTATTCATTATTTAAGCTTAAAATCTCACCACATTTCGATTTATTGAAGTTTTCTTAATTTTTTGGAGCGACTTACAATCATTCTACGGTATTCTAAAGTGCGAAGTCAAGAAAATCATCTCCGAATGCAATATACAACATTCCGTGCAGGAAAAGTCCTTAGTTATAACACCTTACTTCGTGTACACGAATATGGAGAAGCAGCGAAAAAGCCCAATATTCCATGCATCTTGGGGAGAATGCATCTTTACAGGAATCTCAAGTACCGGATTTCAAGGAGACAGCTTGGAAACTTGACAATGGACTTGACATAGCTTGAAATTTCGAGAATTAGCCAATGGATACAACAAGGCCGTATCCTGCCTTTTCGTAGGGCGATAGAGCTGAAAGGAAAAAAAGATTCGTATCAATCGATTTGAAGACAAGTGAAAAAAAAATTTCTTTTCTTTCTACTGTTACTAAATTGGGAAATAATTTAATTGTAAAAGGTTAATATTGAGAAACAAAATAGAGTTCAAACCCAAGCATAATTCTGACAATGAACAATATTTTTAAAGCAGAGTTCATGATATTTAGACGCAAAAAAATTAAAACCTTAAAGATTATCCTACTAAAGACTTAAATCAAATTCTGCACTCAGGAGTTTCCCATTTACACGGTGGGCTCATTATATTGTATGGTACAAAGGCCAGATTTAACGTTTCATGTGAAAACTACAAACTATTAGCTTCAAACCATTGTAACTGCCACCGAAGAGTAGTTTTACAATACAATTGTTTTGGTTTTTGAACTTAAAAATCGACATTTTCCTATAGGGGAGAGGAGGCAGCACATTTCAAGATAGGGCACCTTTCAACAGTTAGAATTTCTCTCCAATGGAAATGCTATTTGATCGGCTGATAGTGGCTAATCAAGTTTGAGACGAGAACATATTCTGGAAATAAGATTCATTCCATTTCTCAAACCACGTGCTTTACTATAGAATGAGAAATATTATGTGACCTGGCTAAGTAAAAACTGAAATTCTGTTCATCACCGAGTTTTTTTTACTCTATATTCATCGAGACTAATTGGATTTATTCAAATTAAGATTTTCTTGATCTAACAATACTATTTGCATCTATAAATTCCTTTTCTAAAGAGTTATAACAATTTAAACTTAATGGCAGCACGTGGGGCACCTTTCAACAAACATCAAGGGGAACATTTCAACACTGGTAAAATGTATCCCTCATATTAAAGAAGAATTAATTTAACTAAATATCCGAGACTTGGGAAAGATGGTTTGAAAGAAGCATAATAAGCCAGAATAAAAAGCAATTTCAAAGGCTATGCAAGCAGTTCAAGATGGCATGTCTCTTAGACCAGCTGCTGTCTTATATGAAATGCTCTATTCTACCTTAATTTATAGATTTAAAATAAAGTAAAACAGTTGGTCTTGATGATAGCAACATTGAATACTTCATCCAACTGCCTTAACTCCAAGTATACATTCCAACAAGTTTTTACCACAGATCAAGAAAGCACGCTTTTTGATTTTATTATTAAAAGTTCAAATATGAACAATGGTCTTGAACAATGACTTAGAAGCAAGTACGACAGCTTGTATATGATTATTCAAAATGCCTGGTTCAAGCACTCTAAGTATTCGGACTGAAAATAATATAGCTGGATTTCACTGGATTAAGGATTATGAATTATCGGAATAATTGGGCCATTTCAGTCAAAATTGAAATTATTATAAAATAACTGGAACAGACAATGAAAACAAGAAAATTAAGTTAACCTAAAACCAGGTAAATCTTGTTACATCTCTGTACATTTGTTATATTTCAATAAAATTTATGTTTATTTGAGTGAAATGAGTCATTATGACCGAGATGAATCATTTGTTGAAAGGTGCCCCATGCCATGTTGAAAAGGGCTCCATGGGTGGGGCACGTTTCAACAGATTTAGGCTGCAGTTGAAATGCATAACTTCACCTTTAAGTTATGGCTAGGAACTCTGATACAAAGCTGAGCAAAAGCCTAAAATTCTGTTGTAACTAATGTTGGCAAAAACCGAAATAAATATAAACTTTCTGCAAAAATGAGGTTATACTAAAAATTGTTGAAGGGTGCCCCTCTCTCCCCATTTAATTTCAGATCGTTCCACGGAAAGAAAATATAATAAGGATCATTTATTTCAGAGAAGCAAGTTTCTTTATTACAGCGAAATTTATTTATTAAACGAAAGCTTAAGAATTTTGTTATCCCTCACAATTCATATAATAAAATTCTTTATATATTCAAAGAACAGTGTTTAATTAAAGGAATATATTCGGACTCGTATTAGCAACATTGCCAAAATTTTACAAATTTTTCTGACATTCTAAGTAAAAATGTTACGAATTTCATCATTTTTCTAAAATCAGCAAACAAAATTTTCATTCAAGAAACGCATTGCTTTTCTATATTCTCTACAGTTTTAGTTAGTCAAAATAGTGCTTCTCACGAAAATCACCAATATATTTTTTTCATTTTATTTTTGCTTTGAATACGAAAAAACTTAAGGCTTCAGCTGAATTTACTAAATAAAAATAAATTTGTAAATGAACCGTTAGTGTGTTTCATGTACATTGTACTCAGTAGTATCTTACGGAAGCGAAGAAAGGTTTCGCTTAGTTGTTTCAGTTCATTATTTTCTACTCTTTTCTGCATCATTTCTTTACTACTTCAATGTTTTGAAAATGTGTCATCATTTTGATTCAACTAAGGTTACATAAAACTTCAATTGTATATGGATTCGAAGCATGCTTTATACTCATACCGTCTATAATTCGATGCAAGTATGGGAAAATCGGTTAAGTTAAGGGACTTGCCAAAGGGAAAGCTTCTAACTGCTATTTAGATGCAACGCTTCCACACAGGCCCAAATGTTCCGTATATGAAACATTACAATAGTATAATACTATTCAACGCTGCAGTATTACGAGCTAAACCAATCATTCCGTACATATCGCGGAATGCACTAATGCAGGGGGTCCAGGAAGTCCTGGTTTATTCCTTCAACAACTTGGAGCTTCACATACGAGTATTATGATGGCAAATGGATATATGATATAATTGTCTTTTACTTCAGTTCGTCTTTACCTTTATTTCATATGAGCTTTCATTTGTAAGTGGATGAACACAGGATAAATTATTTTCATGACTTCATTGGATAAAGCAAGATTAATGCAAACAATTTGCAGTTTATGCGACGCAAGTTACAGTTGCCCTGCTAACTGAAATTCCATACTTCCATTATTTCCCCCTATAGGCTCTCTAAAATTCATTTGCATCCCGATATAATTTGGTTTCCGATATGTTCTATTCAGATAACATTTTCTTTAAGGCTTTTAACATTTCTTAAAGGCTTTTCTCAAAGACATTTCTTAAGATACAAAAGGAAAAAAATAGAAAGATTAGAATTTTTAACAGTTGAGGTTTTTTTGGTAGTTACGTAAACTTCAGCACTTGTGTCCCCTGCACAAAATTCCCTTGAGACATTTTATTTGCCTTCTGTTTGCAAAGAAATAACAGCAAATAAGAAATAAAGACTCAAGCTATTGAATTTATGAAGGCGTACACTTTTTTCCATAGCAAAAGTAAATTTTTCCGCTATCTTGGTGTAAAATATCGATGAAGTGCTTTACGAATTTTCTTTCGAACACTCAAATGCATATCGACTACAAAAGCCAATTTAAACTTGGATCCTCTCAAGTGCCGAAATTAGCTCTATATAATGTAATATATATTATAATATGCATAATAACATAATACAACATACAATATGAAACTATATTTTCTAATCACTAATTTCTGAAGCTATCAAAATAATTACGTACGAAAAAAGAGAACCGATTCGAAAGTCAGTATTTCTAGTTTAAAAACAATCAACCAGAAAAAGTAGAATAAATTTTAAAAAATAAATTTAACTTGAACTTTAAACAGAAACAACAAAATAACTAAATTTAGACAATGTTTAAGTAGCGCGCAATTGCAGCTGCGAAGAAAGAGCAATGGAAATCAATACCATTCAAAGAAAGCCAAAAAAACAAAGATAAACTCGGAGGTAATCGAATTTAAAGAAACAAGGAATCCATTCTAGTCCATTTTATCAAAGGCTAAGGACTTTATTCGAAATGGATTCAAAATAATTGGGAAATATTTTTCTTTAAGAAGCTTGCGTTACGCCTAATATAGCTGCTCAGAGCCCGAAATTTCCCAACAAAAAGACAAAGGAGATTTGTACATCAAAAAGTATTATTTGAAAAGAAAAAAGGAAAATTAAACACAAACATAAAAACGCTAATAAGATCAATTTAGAAATATTAGCCATCTAACTGTTAATAATAGCAGCTATCATAAAAAACTAACCCCATGCCCAGAATAGAGAGAAAAAAACGTCCTCACGCTATCACAATCCCACGCTAACTTTCTGTTAAAATAAGTAATGAAAAATTTTTTAAAGAAACACTAGAACCATGGCGCCACCGTATTCGAAAAGACGAAACAGAAGGAGGGAAAACAGGAACTTTAGGGAACGGAAACTATTTAGAAGTATTAATGAAAAAGGCCCTTATTTTCCATCTATGCCTTTTCGGTTGAAATCTACAAGTTGGAACACACTCTTAGTAAAACGGCGCCATCGCGCCAAGTCGCCAAAGCAAGATGGTAAACAAACGTGCATCGGTCACAGTTAAAAGTTAATCGTTTAATCTTTTCTCGAATCCATTGCGTTTGTTGTTTGTCGTTGCACTATCTCCTGTCTTAAATGTAGAATTTCAACAGAACTACTAGCTTTCCTAGCTCATTGAATGTACGGAATCTGTTACTTTTAATTATTCTAATGAGGCAGGAAAAATAGCGCTCGCGATGCCTGCGGCATCTGAAGTGGGCACCGGGCAAATTTTTTTAACTTAAAAAAACATCAGCGGCTCCGCTTTCAGCAAAGTGGGATCCTAGTAGCTTCGCTAGCTTAGTGAATGTACGGAATCAGCTTCTTTTAATTACTCGAATGGAGCAGCAGAACATTTGCCCTTAGTAGCGTTCAAAACAAGTACAACTTCAAAAATTCCATGCAAACGATTTTTATTACAAAGCAAAGAAAAAATCTCTCAATTATATGATCGGAAAAATATATAATCACTAAATAAACCCAAGTTCTATTTGTCATTTATTTACTAATTGAAATCATACTAATTAAAATACATTTTATTATTTAATTAAATATTTTAAGTTATATAAAAATCCGCGTGGTGTGTAAACAACTCAAATCACGCAAAACGCTTGCCATGACGTAAGCAATCTAGCCGATGGGTTGCCAATGGAACTAATCCGCTCGATTCCTCAGGTAACCAGATTGGCGATGAAATCGGTGTGTTCCAACTTGTAGATACCAACCGCCTTTTCAATGAATGTGATTTTTTTTAGATTATACATTACAGGCTGCTTTCAAGGATAAGATCTTTAATGCCGTGGATATTAAAAGGGAAATGGTTGTCATTGAGAGTCTTTAAAAAAAACATTGGAAGCCATTCAAAAATCATTTCTATCATTGCATCCAAGATCTTATTCTATCGTATCTTATGTTCTTATTCTAGTTTGTTATTCAAAGGGTATTTCAGTTACGTAGCTAATTTCACTCGTATATGAACCGAAATAAAAATGGCACACTTGTTGATATCTAAGAAACTTCAAGGTGAGAATGTCACAAGACAAAAGTTTTCGTCGTTTAGTCAGTTAGGTCATTTTTGTCAGGCAAAAATATTTAATGAAGAGTGCTATTCTTAAATAAATGGAAAAAATTTTGCTGATAACAATTTAGATTTAAAAAACAAGAAGCAGGGGAAAAAACTTACCACTTATATTTGTTAATCGAAGCTCGAAAATTTCTTGTGGGTTTTTGTGACGCAGCATCCGTATTAGGCTATTCTTGGGCCAGACTTTCAGATATTTATTAAATCGGTGCCTACAATCGTATTAATATAGGGCAATAACTGTCTCTTCCTCATGGCAACTTCGAATGAGCTTTTATGTAATCACTTTGTAGAGGCGTGAAATGCTTTTAATAAGATTTAAAAGACGAAGATACCAAAAGGGACCACTCTTCTCTTCTAAATTGGGTGGAATTCGATTCGCGCACATGAACTTCAAAACAAAATCGATGGATGGCGTTGCCTTATCAGGATGCAAATATGACCTGCTTGTCAAATCTAAAGTTCTCTTCTTCGTAAGATTTGTATTAAGTAGTCGCCCAGGAGGCATGGAAGTCATCAAAAACTATAACAAGATCAGATATTTGGATTCAAACCGGAAGATGCAAATGGGAATACACAGAAAGATCTTGGATGCTTTATTTCATTAAGGCTACGAAAGTAGCAAGAAATAATTGACAGGTTTCGGTGATAAAGTTAAAAATAAATCGATTAGCTTGGATAGAGCTATAAATGCATTGGAAATGACTATCTTTCATTCAGTAAGGATCCAATAGTATGGAAGATTTTTCTGTTTTGTTTACTTACATTAAACATTAAAAACCTTGACTTTATTTGCATTACTTTTGGACTTCCACTTTGAAGATTCCATTGACTTAGCATTACACCGGAAGTAGGATTTAAGGTGTATAATGTAAATAAACTAAACAGAAAACTCGTCTATATAACTTGAAAGGTTATCATTAGTTATTTTTTTCGAAAACATGAAATTACTGTTTCTGTAGGATAGTAGTTAATAGAAGTAGGTGTTGGGCCTTTCTAGGAGGGTGCCATTTTTTTTCTCTTGACCGAATTGGATCGGCAATTTTTCTAGTCCATCTCCTGATGGCAATTTTATTTGTTTTTTAAGCAGCTTGAAACGAAGGCTGTTTGTTTTATGATACTCTTGATCTAATAATTTTTGAACCCGGCACAAGCTAGGAACTCAGTTCTGGAGTATACGCCGGAGACACACTCTTCATCCTTAAATCCTTAAGTAGATGTTGTAAAAATTGAGAATTTCGATTCGAATCCTACGCATGCTCAGTCAAAAAATACAGTTGATTATATTTAAAGTTACGATTTCAAAACGATGTGAAAAAACCATAGTCAAAATGAACAGATATTTGGCTTGGATATAGTTGAAGTAATGGAATATTGTTTGGTGAAAGAAAAAAAATACTTCAAAAATGCACAGCTGTGAGGCTCATTATAATAAAATCTCACAAAGGAAAAGTTGCTCTAGGGGAAATGTTTCATACGAACTCATCAAACATGGGAATGTAGTCAGCCGAAGCGAAGCAAAAGTTTTTTAGGAGAAAATGACAATTTAATTATATGTAACAATAGTTCATGTGAACAGCGAAAATTGCATTATTCTTGATGACGTCATGAAAGAAGATTCTAAAACCAACTCTTACAAGGCTTTTCCAAACGATGTTTTGTCCACCTTTTTTGAATTAATTTTTTTTCTCTTTTACTGAGCAAAAACACAACTTTTCAATTTTAAAATCACGACTTTAATTATAATTACCCTTTATGTTAAGTTGACATTGTTAGGCAATCCTAAACCAACCAATAATGTTGATGACCTAACGGTAGAAATGCAGATTCAAGTCTGGAATGCCATGGGTTCGAGGTCTGATTCCTCAAAAGATTTTTTTGCAGCAGATTTAGACGGATGCATTTTTTTCATTTTCAATTCTTCAAAACAAGCACGAAGATTCTCGTCAAATAATTGAAACTTCTCAACGTTACTTTCATTATGATTTGAATGATGGACTCTGAGTTGTTTGATGGAGAAAATATTTCAAGGTTGAGGTGTTCTTTATTAATCAACCTATATTTGCAGAGATAATAATAAATGTAGTTAAAATATTTGAATATTAATAAACAATCTGCATTTGAAACATCAGTTATGAAGTGTTTATATAAATAATCTTTTTTTACACAACTGAGGCACAATCAGATTTTTGTACAGCAACTGAAAAAAAATTGAATAACTTTCCAAGCATATATGAATCAAATTAGTGAACACGATACAATATGCAACAAATGGAAGTGTTCTCTCGACTTTTTCGTATACTTCCACACTATGACGCGCTTTGTATTTAGCTTCGTAGTATAATGAAGAAAATCGAGTACTCATTTTGGACATCTTCTCGTTGAACGATTGGGTCCTAATTTTGATACAGACGTATGATTAGGATATCAAGACCACATATCAAATTTCCTTTGTCTAGCTTGTTCCATCTGTCGACACGCAAATAAACAGACCAACAGAGAGTCAAACAGCAGACCTATTTGGTCTAAAATTTGATACAGATCGAACATTTTGGTCATAAAACGTATCAAAATTGCATGTATCTACTATATGCGTTTTTGAGTTAATGTGTTCACATTCAATTGGACGGACAGTCTTCCCACGAACAAATTTCGTCAAAAACTTGATGGGAACCTACAATTTAGCTTAAAGTACCACATTCCAAATTTCAACCCTTTAGATCATTACGTTTTCGAGTTATCGTGCTCACAGACAGACTGACAGACATAATTCCAAAAAGGCGTGTTTCGGATTCAGAGAAGTCTGAATAGATAAGATTCCTAAAAATCTAAAAAACGAGTTTTTGCAGATAAAAATTTTCCTCAGTTCATAGCAATGCTCGCGACTTTAAAAAGAGTATACTTTTAATATTCGTCTTTAATTCAATTTAACCCTTTGCGAACACGTACGGCGTACAGAGTGCACCAGTGGGTATGTACCGTAAGCTGAATGAAAATTATCGAAGGTGGAGTGCTAACCAAACTAACCTCGTATTAGCATTCCTCCTACTTGCTCCGACAGTTTCCACTGACAATGAATGAGTCAGTTCGGTGTGATCACGCTGGTAAATGCATGAAATGCTCTCCATAAGCCAACTTGGCTACCACGAAACCACGGGAAATTATCCCTACAGAGCAATATTCGGCTGATTTGGACGAATTAAGCAAGAAAATACCAGCTGAGGACAAATCTGATTCACTAGATCTCGATGGAGAAGTGGCTGAGTACAACGACCAAGAAACTGATTCTCAGACTGATGTGGAAGAAAATCCAGTTCACGAAGAATATAGCGATTCAAATTCGAACACAAATGTTTGCATCATCCATCCAAGCAACACCACCTATCTCAATTTTTGAAATTTCAAAGAGGCAGATTCAAATGAATGTTTCTCAACCAATAACGAATATTTCTAACTCTTTTTTCACGTCTGGTTGGAACATGTGGCCTGATGTTCATAGCAGATCTTAAAAAGATTCAGAAATATTCGTTATTGGTTGCGAAAATTCATTTGAATCCTCCTTTTCGCAATTTCAAAAAATTGAGATAGGTGGTGTTGCTTGTGAAGCGACAAAATAAAGTTGTGTATAATTAAATAAGCGTAGAAGGTGGAAAAGGCAAGATGACGCATAAAGCGCGCCAACCTGATCTGAGTGTTCTAAGAAGTCACCTGCCCACAAATGCTTAACTAAAAATCGTAAAAAAAATTCTAATTCTAATTCTGTCCCGGATCCTCATGCTTTAAATTAAAATTCGAATTTTTTCGATCGAAAATTAAGAGTTTCATTCCTGCTTTTTTTTGTTTGATTTTAAATGGGAAAAACAAAGCGGTAATGCATATATCAAAGTATAATTATTACTCAATATTTATTTGCAAAAGGATTTACGTTCCGAAGAATCCTGCAAAAGGCGGACTTCATTAAATCCAGAAATTGTTTTACTCAGAGAGTTTCACAATTTTCTGTTTGTATATGTAATATTTTTCATTATTCTTTCACGCTCCACTGAACACCAAAGCACGACAATACGCGCATCGATTTATTTTAATGGTGTTTTACCTATTGAACTGATAAAGCCGTTCCTTGGAACATATACGTCGCACGGAACCTTACTTCTCAGGTACGCTTATATATTTGGGCATCTTCTGAATTCATCTGATAGTAATAATGCAAAACTTAACAGCATTTATGTTGTAGATTTAAGTAACTAATTTATTTTTCACTATGCTCTCTTCGTTTTAAAAGAAATATGTTAAAGAAATATACCTAAATTTTGTAATATTGTTCCATGTATTTAAACACTTTCTAAGTAGATTTTGATGTCGTTCCAGTTCTTCCCACTAAGGTACGCTTATATACATAGTTATTTTCTGAATTCATCCGATGACAATAATGTAAAACTTAACAATATTTAGACTTGAACTTTAAGTAATAAATTTAGTTTTTATTAATTTCTCTTCATTTTAAGGGAAATTTGTTAAAGAAACATACCTCAATTTTGTTTTATTATTCCGTGTATGCAGACGCTTTGTAGGTAGATTTTAACGACGTTCAGCATCTCCCTACTAAGGTACGTTTATATACATAGTTATTTTCTGAATTCATCGTATTGCAATAATAGAAATATAATTGCTTTGGAGTTAAGTAATTAATTTAGTTTTTATTATATTCTCTTAATGCTAAAAGAAAGTGCGTGTTATCGGTTTTTTTTCAATAATTAATTTTCTTACTAGCAAATAATAATTTCTCGCTTAACTAAATAATATGTTATTCACATCTGGTAGGAGCATGTTTTCTCATGTTCATATTAGATATTAAAAAAATTCTGGAATATTCGTTATTGAATAAATTCTGGAATATTCGTTATTGAATAAATTCTGGAATATTCGTT
>BGPR01016087.1:15237-35379 GCA_013235015.1 Araneus ventricosus
GATCTAGAGCCTAGGACATAACTAAGGTTCGCCACCACTGATCTAGAACCTAGGACATAACTAGGAAGCACTAGACGAAATAAACTTATTATTTGCAATTTATGAGTCCTTAAGTTGTGTGAGTTAACAACAAAGAGCTAGTATTTCGTATAAATATTTAGGGATAGGTTCGTAGAATTGTATCAGACTGTATTTTAAATGGAACAAATATAAATTTTGTAGACGGTAAGTAAAACACACTAGAAAGAAATACATGGTTATTGCAGGTAGGAATGAATTCGAATCAAATACCATCAAAATTTGGTATGACGCGTTTTTTGTAGCTTTTAATAAGGGAAGGCAATTAGTTAGTAAATTTTAATTTTGATTTTAAAAATACTTATTTAAAATTTTTTCAGGTACTTAATCTTCCCCTCGCAACCTGCGTTTTGTAAAGCTCTGAAATGCCACAGACAGATGGAAAGAATACTTTCTGACATTGTAGAAGACCATAAAGCAACGTACGATAACGAAAATATTAGAGATATAATAGATGATTATTTTGAAGAAAGGGATTTGAGACGAAGCAAAGGAGATCTCACAGCCAAATATTTCACTGGTAATTATTTAATCCCTTTGTTTTAAAAAATTACATAAATTTAAATATTTTCTGACAAGCACATCCTCTTTTCGTATTGCGAAGTAATTTAATTCATAACAAAGAAATTTTCTAAAAGAATGAACTATTAAGCGAGAAAATATTTAAACTTATCTCTAGAAAAACATGTTGTTAAGTTTTATTTGTACTATAGCCAAATATGTTAACGAAAAAAATTAAAAACCCATTAAATTCAGTCAATAAATTAATGGGTGATGATAATCATTCAACTTTCGGATGCGATGTTGATTCTGCATGGACTCGATTTTAAGCAGGACGCATTCACCGCTGTTCCTCTTTATTTTTTTGGAACACATCGCTCCAAAACGTTTCGTCAATGTGAAATCTCGATGAAAATTGGCGTAGACAGACCTCGCGGTTGGAATTCCACAAAGGTTGGTTTTCCATTGGAATGGATGGCCATAGAAATGAAATATGAGTCTTCAAGGCGGCCGATAAATCATGCGTGTGTGGGGAGCGTTTGGGAGGGGGAAGTGCGTGGGAGTTGAAGTTAGACTGGAGAAATCAGTTCTTGGGGGTGCTCTCTCTAAAACGCGGAAATTCCCCGTGAGGAGGAGGGGAGAGTGGGTGGGAGTCAGTCTGGCGGGAGGAGGAGTACGAAGGGATCGAAACATCCAGTAGTGTTCGCTGGAGCACCCGTGAAAGACCTGCCTAAATCTATCTCTTTGAATAGGTGGAAAATAAACAGATCTTTGGGCCAGATGGAATGGATTTGACTACTCGTGAATGCCCAGCTTTAGAAATGCAGTTCAGTGCCAATCCGAAATGCTTTTTACTTCGAATTCTCTATTCCAAACTGGCCCATTTCTTGCTCTAGTGCTAATTTCTTAGTGAGAGAAAAAGGACTCGTATAATGAAAAGCGAACAAAATCTAAAAATTCATTGTTGGTTCTTAGATCGAATATTTTTTTTAATTTTCCAGGTTTCTTTTCCTGGTTTCTACGAATGCATTATCTTTCCTCACCCCATGATATAATTTCAGTAGTTTTAGTAGTGTATTCTGTGCTTTTCTTTGATCCCGTTCTTCAAGAAAATATTAAAACAAAATGAAAAATTTCAATTAATAATGAAATAATTCCATAAATTGAGATAGCTGAAGTTTTATAACAAACTGAATTATTTTTGAGAATGTGGAGCGTCAGTTTTTGAGACACTATTTATAAAATTAAATTATCAATCAGTGTACTGATAAATCTCCCATCCATTCTCTATTTTCAGATATCTGCTTAGTGCAGACTCTTACCCAGTTTGTGAGCGAAGGCGTTTTGGCTATTGCTTTAACCATCAACATTCTCATAAAATTTCTCATCGAAAAACCAGAGGAGCAAGAAAAGATATATAGAGAAATCATTGAAGTAGTTGGTTCCGACAGACAACCGACGATTGAAGACAGGAACAAGCTCACTTACCTTAATGCATTTATCTACGAAGGAATGAGGTCGTCAAATGTTTTCTCTGTCTTCCCTGGTTGGAAATGCATAGGTGAGTACACTGAATCATAGGTAATCGTTCAATTAAACAACTGATGCAATGAAACCAGTTGAATAAAGTCCTTGGATTTCAGTTACATTTTGATCCATTGCATCCAGTACTGGATTGAAAAATGGAAAGAAACATTTCCTGTGAAACTACTTTGTTTCCAAAGGTTCGCTTAAAGAAAAAAGTGTTGAATCTCCAACAAATACGTTTTCATGCGCCAGAACTATCAAATCCCAGTATGATTCCATGAATACTACTGCACAGTGGCGGTTTTTTGTACAGGTGTTACAGGCGATCGCCTCTTGTGTTTAGAAGCTAGGAAGCCTCAAAACCTATTCGACGTACACCATAGTGCTAAACTGACGAATTTGTGATACTGGTTAGAGAAAAGGGCCTCAAAGCAATTTTGTGTCTGTGGCCTCATATCGGCAAAATCCGCCACTGCTACTGCATACTATTTATTATAGTATATTCTGACATCAATAAAGTCTTCTCAAAAATCGTATTGCAACATGCCAAATAGAAACAAAATTTTTACTTAGCATTTAATTTTTAATCAGTAGGACTATAAAACTTGTTTGTCACGGTTGTCTAAGATTGCAAGTCATAATCATCACGAAGAGTCAGCATAAAAAATATGTTCAAAGAAGTTACGAGCAATCGTTATATCGAATTTTTAAAGCATATTCTCTGTTTGTTGTGCAGGTTTCTATAATAACCACACGCCCCTTATAAACTTTTTCTAATGGCTGGTCTGGCTCCGTTTGGTTTAATTTTGCAAGAGCCAGATTTCTGAAGCCCATTCGATTGAATAACTGATACACTATCCTACTATAATTCTGATTTATTTTTCAACTTTTAAGGGTTTATCTCATTTTATGTCCAACATGCGAGTGATGGTTATTTTCATGCAGCAGCTCAATCTTGATTAGGTCCACGAAACGTTATCCTTTTGCAAAAATAATAATTGAGATTTCGTTTCATCCACTTACGAGAAATATACAGGAAAACATTCATACTTGCATCTCACTTTTTAAAAGTTTTTATGGATGCAACCTTTATTTAAAACTAAATTGGAACTTGATTCAAACTATCTATCGCCCTTATTCTCGTTAACTTCATTTCAGAAGAGACAACTTTGAATGGCTATAGGATACCCAAGGGAGCAGTAACACTTATAAACTTCTATAGCTGTAAAACTGATCCCGAAGTTTATGAGGAGCCCGAAAAATTCAATCCATCCAGATTTCTACCGACGGAAGAAAAACGAAGTGCTGAGCTACCAATCGTATTTGGAGTCGGTAAGTTCTTAAGCAGGCAATTCACATCTAATCCAAACTGGAACTTTTGGAACACCGGAAGGAAAAGGCAATCGTCAGTTTTAAAAAACTGATGGAAATTAGCATAGGGATTCTTGAATTTTTTCCCCATTATTTATGCTAAAATATCTGATAAAAGTATATAAGTATTACAATCTTTTCAACCCAGCTTGAAAGATAGAACTTAGAAATTTTGACTCCATATTCTATTGCACTAAACATTTTTTAAAAACTCGAAAACGCGTTTCAAAAATTTTAATAAATGATATATTATTATTAATTTTTATAATAATATGTTATTCATAAGATTTTTAAAGAGAATATTATGTATATATTCTCGTAGATGTAGATAGTCATCAATTTAAGTGGATAAACATCTAGATGTTTGGACACAAATAGATAGATATCTACTATAGAAACGCACAGAACAGATTTAGATGTAGAATGTATTAAATCACCTTTTATGATTATCAAGAGTAAATGTATTAATCATGGATTTTTAAAGAAAACGCTTAGCATTCTTTAATAATATGTGATTAAATCATTTCCTTTTTTCGCTAGAGGGAACTTTTTAATATTTACGTTTATACAAATATAAATAAACTTATTTTTAATTCATATTTGCTCAAATTATTATTGATTTAAGAATTCATTTTATTTATTTTTTGTTCTGCAGGAAAAAGAGCATGTTTGGGAGAAGGCTTTGCACTAACGCAAATATTTTTATTTTTGGCAACCATACTTCAAACTTTTGAGCTCAAATTTCCTGATGATACCAACGTATCTTCACGTCAAGTTTATATGACACGGAATCTGCTAGTATGTGCTCATCCAAGGAGTCACGCTTAATGTTTCGAATTATTAATATTGTTCAAACGATTCATAATGACAGATTTCCAATTAAAGACTAAGCATTAATCTCTTAATCTGCTTTAGAAAAATAAAAGTTTTGTCATAAGTTACACGAATTGTATTACGAATAAAATGTTAATGTTCCAAATGTATCATGTGTTTAAATACATGTGTGTGAGTATATGTTCATTACACCATTTAATTTTATACATATGTGAGATCAATATTCTGACAAAGTATCAAGGATTTCAATCTATGACTTTTTATTTAATCGATACGCGGAACATGTCATTCAAATTCAATAAATTTCTTTAAATAAGGTAATTGCAGCACCTGCAGGAATGAACTTCGAACTTCTTGAATGCGATACACTTTTTCATCTTCCTTCAATAAAGGTTCCGTTTCTCATATTGGGTTCAAAAGCCTTTAATTCATGTTTATATGTATAATTTCTTGCAGTATCATGGAAAAAATATTCTTAAGATTTCAGAGATTTAATTTAACGCAATAAAGATCCAATTATTCACTTTGCAAACAAAATTTCAAGACTTTAAAGCATGTAGATCAAAATAGCTAACCACGCAGAGGGCTAAAACCAAAGAGGGACAAAATGATCCTTTTATCTTTGTGAGCAGAATCTCTGAAGAAATGTACTAAGCATTTTAGTGAAATGTTTCATTCGAAGGGGATTTATACGAGTTGTCAGAGAACTGGAGTTCTCAAGGAGTCACCCTGCCAACTCACCAGTGCTTTGTTTAAAGCACGGAAGAACACGTAAAACCGAATTAAACATTAATTTTTAAAAAAGGCTGTTTTTGGCGAAAATATTTATTTAATACATATATAAAAGAACCAGAGTTCTTTTCAAAAATATTAGAACATTTTGATGATGTTTTGTATTTTGTGAAATTTTTGATCATCAAAAATATTTCAACAGTTTTTTTCTGGACAGAATTCTAAAGTTGTTCTTAAAATTTGTGCCAGTTACAAAGAGAGTTCTCGAAATTTTAATTCATAAATAATAATTCATTTTGTCAAACACTGAGATAAAAATATTTGGTTATTATTTATGGAAAATACAAAGCAGTTTTGTTAAGGTAGTAATAAATAAATGTGAGTTTGAGTAGGTCACTTCAGTAGTTGAAGAAGACACAATTTAATTTTTTAGATATTTAATATGAACAAACCAAACATTTAGTTTAGACACAAACGAGGCCCAATGTATAACATTAATAAATAAATAAAAGCAAAAAAAAATGAAATTAGGAATTAGCTAATTGTTAAATCATTTTTAAAAATAAACAAGAATAGAGAAAGAAAAATAAATATATTTTGCAATTGTTTTTACCAATAATTCTTTGATCATAATAAGTCAACCATATAATATGGATAATAAATTTGGGAAGCAAAATTCTTCAGAAGCTAATATTGTAAAAATTAAATCAAGTTAATCATTTTTAATAGAGAATGGTAAGGAAAAATGTACAATCCGAGACATAAAATTCAAATTCCGAAGAAAAAGCCAAAAATCGGCACTCCCCTGTCGAATGAAAATGTAATAAAAGGATAAAACTTTCAATTTAAACATCGTAAACACTTCCAATTTCTGAAACTGTTCTCATATGTGTATTGTGCTATACCATAAACAAGAATTCCATATGTATCATAGACATTGAAAAAAGCATTATTCATAATAATGATAACGAAATGCAGAGGTTAATACATCAGTCAATCGAGAAAAGTAAATATTTCTTTGAGGAAAAATCTGTCCACGGAAAGTTTGTCTGTCTTTCCGACCGTGTACATGTGAACATGTTAACTCAACCAGCGGGAGTGGACTCCCCGAAACTTTCTCGCGTAGGAATAACACGGGTGGGCGCACCAGAAAACGTGCGGTATTCCCTAAGGTGGGGAAAACGTTCGCTCCAACCCTTCGCAGCTTTTTTTTTTCTTTTTGCAACGTAGATACGTAGAATGTGAAAACTCCGAATAGGACATTTGAACGCCTTTTTTTTAAACCGATTTAAACTAAAATTGGACAAAAATCTACAATTAAAGTCAGAAGGCCGTATACTAAATTTCATATATCTAAGTCATTATCTTAAAGAGTTATTGTGTTCACAAGTTTGCGATTATACAGACAGACAGATAGTCAACCCTTTGACTGAATTGGCCCAAAATTTTGTACGGACCTACATTCCTGATGATAAAACTGTGTACCAAATTTTATCCATCTAGCTGTTGAAGTTTTTGAGTTACATGAACGTGGACAGACGGACAGACAGATTTCCATTGGACGGATTTTGTCCAAAATTTGATAGAAACTCACAAATTATGTGTAAAGATCACATGCCAAATTTCATCCCTGTAGCACAAATAGTTTTCGAGTATCATGTTATCAGACATAATTCCAAAATTATGTTTTTCGGACTCGGGGAGGTTCTAAACCGTGAAGAATTGTCAAAATCTCGAATTCGAATTTTTTGACGATTACAATACTTTCTCTTTGTATACTACGTATACGAGAAAGTAAAAACTTAAATAGCTAGATAGATAAAATTTGGTACACAGCTTTATCATCATGAATGTAGGTTCGTATGAAAATTTGGACCAAATCCGTCGAAGGGTCGACTGTCTGTCGGTCTGCCTAATCTCATGCTCGTAAACGCTATAACTCTTAAATTAAATGACTTATATAAATGAAATTTGGTATGTGGCCTTCTGAAATTAATTGTAGATTTGTGTCCAATTTTTGTTTCAATCGGTTAAAAAAAGGCGTTCAATTTGCATTTTCGCTGTCTTCATCATTCTACGACGCGGAAAAAAGGCCGGACCTATACGCGCTACCGGTTTACGTTCTGTTTTGGCTCACTGCCAAATTCTACCCACGCTCTTTCCCTTTTGGTGCTCGCTGAAGGAAATTAGCGGCGTTCTGTGAGTACAGAAAATTCGCAATTTTTTTCCACGCGAAGGTGCGGGGAAATGACACTTTTGATATGCGAGAAAGTTTAGGGGAGACCACTCGCGCTGGTTTTAAATGCCAATAAATTTTAAGAAATGAGTTATATAATAAAAATCTTAGTTGGTGTCTCTAGCATGTTGCCTAATGAGCAAGAGGCGAAGTCAGGGCCATCGAGAACCGAGCTGGGCCCCGGGGCAAAGGGCATACCGGCTCCCCACACTGGCATGCACGCATGCTTGCAAATTATGACTGTGGTGACTAATTACCTGACAGAAGTCTTTCTTCTGGTTGCCCGGCCACGTCACGCATTGTTGCAAACAATCTGACTTTTAGTCACTTACTGTAATTTCGATTAATATAATAAGATCTCAATTTTATATTCAGAGAAAATAATTGTAATGACATAGTTCAACATCCCACTTGTCATATATAGATTGATGTCGGGCCCCAATTTTGCACAGATAAAAATAAATGCTCTTTAAAATAAAAAAAAGATATTTTTCCTTACCCCTGATAGATGGGCCTCTTCCCTCTATGCGGAATTTCGCCCTCCCTCTAGCATTGGCGTAGCTGCAACTTTTGCCCCCCAGGGCGAACTTGAACATGCCGCCCTTTCTTTACATAAGGCAGATAAGCTTCACGATAAGAAAATAAATTCCAAGGAAAACAAAAACATTTTGTTAATAACATAATTAATGTGACGATACGTCCCGCTTTTATATAGCTTGTCCCGTTGTCACCAAGCACAGCCTAGGGACGCCGAAATGTCCCGTTTTCAGAGCGAGATTAACCCAGTGGTATACCGACAGGGTGGCACGTGCGTATAGTTGACCGGGCGCCAGGATGGCAAAATATTAAAGTTTATATACTGAGAGGATAAATAAATAATAGCATGACCCGGGCTTAATTTAAACTTGTTACGCCACAGATTACGAATTGGAGCGAAAAAACCAGATTATATCCCAAGTGCTACCCAGATAGCAATTTTAGTTTGCAGAAAGCTTGCAACAAATTTGACATGACAAGAGTGCAAGCTTGAAACGACAAGAGTGCAAGCTTGACATGACAAGAGTGCAAGTTTGCAACAAGTTTGAAACAAGTTAACGCAAGCTTCGAAGTCACCATGGGACGAACTTGCAGCAAGCTTGCCGCGTCAAACTCATTGCAAATTATATCAAAAATAGAGTACGAACACAACCCGGATTAGAACACGCGACCTACCGGTTCGGAATCTTACGCTCTAACCACTGCGCCAGTTAAACTCTGAGAGGAGAAGATTTCGCTAATACATCGTTCGATTTGATTCGTATACGATTTATTTTAAACTGCTTTCTTGATTTCATTAATTTTTTGAGTTGAGAATATGATTTGAAGTCAAAGAGAGAGCGATTTTCGCTAATAACTACGTTCTGCTAGTTGAATAAATTATGAAATTAGAGTTCAAAAGTTAAAAAAAATGGGATACTTTAAAATGGGACAAAATGTATAAGTTTATTTTTCAACAAACATTGGCTGTTTTTTCGGTTTAATTTTGTTTATAAACGTTAAAATTTCAAAATTCAGAAAAAGGCGATAAAGTTTTCTTTAAAGTGCGAGTGCTATATTTAGTAAAAAGATAGAAAATGCTTAAAATTTTTTTTTATAAAAAGTTAGTTTCTTTTACAAATTATCATTGATTTATTGCATTAATAAAAAGAAGGACGGTCTAGGAGATGCTATTAAAAATCGGATGTTTTTTCAAAACAGAGACAAAGATAATTATCTCTTTGTGCTATCTTTGCATCAAGCTTGTTTTGAAAACTTACAATGCAAAGGAGGTGGCACTATTTGTCACGGCGAACTTGTGGCAAATGCGTTTTGGAAGCGAGGGTTGCGCTAGTTGTCACGGCGAACTTGCCACAAGTTCGCTTCAAGTTTGACGCGTCGAATTTGCTATGACAAGGTCAAAATCAAACTTGCTGCAAACTTACGTGCTGTCAGGGTACTTACCCGCGCTACGCCACTGGAGCAACCCACACTGACTAAATTTAAAATAGGAGCAAAAATTCGAAAAGTCCAACAATGGATTCATTTCTTACATTCCATTAGCTTCATTTTTACGTGTGCATTTACATTCTTTTCAGTACTAATAATAAACAAAATACTTTTCCACTTTTTTTTATAAAAATTTTTTATACTATTGCATAAAAATTAGACGTCCCGTTTTGAGGTAAAATTTTGATAAATGGTCACATTAAACATAATTCGTCGTTTGAATACCCGCGCTCTCCGCAGGAAGGTTGCGAAATCACGAGTCCTGCAGTTCTTTATTTCAAACTAGCTGATATGCCCGGCGTTGCTCGGAATAAAAATATTTTCAAGTCCAAGTACTTATAGCACTTTCAATTTAATAAAAGTGTTTTTCGCCGAAGCGTCTTTCTTTGATTTTCGTTAATCAACTGACCCTTTGAACCAGCAGTGAAACACCTCCTTAGTTTAGACCACCTGGCAAGAATCTCGTAGTCCTTCGTACTCCATTTTCCCCTCCCCATCATTGCTACGGCAACAGCAGAAACTCTTTCATATCTTGTCTTAGACACGTCGCTTCATAGTGGTAGTTCTTACGTCTCTTCATAGTGGCCTAATGGTGTGTCGGGAAAGGAAAAAATTATAACGCTTTTCGTGATATTTGTGCGCTCATAGCTCCGCATAGAGAGTTTTAGTTTCATTTAACAGAGAAAGGTTGACATTGAAGATTGCAAAAATTATTTTAGAATTTGGAATTACATTTTAGTCACAGTAGAGTTGCAAAGTTGATGAAAATCACGAAGAATTTTGATGACGTTGCAGCGACCGATGCGCGCGCACGCATCGGTATATTAATTGGATTTTAACAGATCAATAATTAATTGATTTCAGATTAATTCATTCATTCAGATTAATTCATTTAACAGAGAAAGGTCATAGAGCATTGGTCATAGTCACATAGATCTGCTTTAGTCATAGAAAGTCATAATTGAGTAATCGATTTATTAACTGTCGTTAATTAATCATTATTAACAGTTGTTGATTTAATTGCACTGTCCTTTCCAACGATTTAATTCAGTTGAGTTGGTTTTGGTTTCATTTAATTGAGAAAGGTCATAGAGCATAGGTCATAGGTCAAAGTCACATAGAGCTACTTTAGTCACATAGAACAACTTTAGACACAGAAATTCACAGTTGAGTAAGGTAAGTAAGTTTTCCCCTCAATCCCAGCGGCCGTTCCGCAGAGACAGCCTCTCGTCGATTTTTTTTTTTTTTTTTTGCATTATCCGGACAACAATTCTCTTATCTTTAGTGTTTTTGTCACTGACCGAAAAAAACCTCATATTGTTCTTTCTTTTTCATCTTAGGCCCTCTCCCTCCGGTAGGAAGTGGGATCAACGATCTTGAAGGATTTTACACACTCATTATGATGATTATAAAATTTGTAATATTAAATGAAGCACCCGGTAAAGAGAGTAATTAACCTCATTGTGTTGTGGTGCAAACATATCGAAAGAGGTATATGCTACGAAATAAAAGCTAAATAAAATTTCTGCCTTTCTCTTAACATTCAAAGAAAAAAATATTTTTATCATAACTTTCCCAATGGTAAAAATACCGGAATGAAGAATTTTGATAAAACGATCAATGGTTTCAATTTTATTACAATAACAGAAAGCATTGTTACAAATTGTGTATGAAATAAATTTGAAATGTTTATTAAATTAAGAAAAAGAACGAATAAAATTTAAATTGAAATCATTAAAAAGATAATTTTCTGCTCTTTAAGATGGTATGTAAATAATCTACGTGCAATATTTTTTTTTTAAATTATTGACGAAACACTGAGATAAAACGAAGAAAATTGGCTTAATTTTCGTTATTTAATTAAATATCTTAGGAAATAATTTTGTTTGAAAGTTTGAAAGAGTAGAATTAGTCTAAGAACGGCCCCCAGAATGTCATGTGCAAATTTCATGTCAAGACTATTCACAGTTTAGGAGGAGTTCTCGCGACAGATAGAACGTTAGAACATCTTTCCTTCCCCTCCATTTTTCTTTTCCTACGATAGGAACCGGACTAAATAGACTTGAAGGCTTAGCACAAACTCATTAGGATCAATTAAAAATTTGTGAAAATTAAATAAAACATCGAGAGAATAATTCACTAACGCCATTGGATCACTGTGCAACCGTATTAAAAGCTGTCAATACCAAGACATCCGGAAATCGGAAGTGAAAAGTCTATTCTGTTGTTTATGCTCAACGAAAACAATTTTCTTATATTAAGTTTAACACTGGCAAAAGCCCGCGCGCGAAACAGTAATTTGGCTTGAATTTATTTCTATAAGAATAAAAAGTATTGTTAGAAATTGCGTTAAAATATATTTTTAAATCTTAATAACAATCAGAGAAAACACTTTATGTTAATGGAATTAATATCATTAAAAAGATAATTTTCTGCTCTTTAAAATGGCATAAAAATAATTGTTGTCTAATAAACATTTCGGAAGTTATTGGCAAAAAAGTCTAAGCATTAGGCTTAACAGCGCCTAATTTTCGTTAGTTAATTAAATATCTTAAGAACCAATTAACTCTGAAAGTTGTGCTCTAGAATGTCGTGTGCAAATTTCATGTCCCTACGGTACACCGTTTAGGAGGAGTTCTTGTGACCGACCGACAATCAGACAGATACATGTATTTTCTGCTTTATATTATAGATTATAGGCAATTTACGGACAAAAGGTTAAATATGCGAGTTAATTACTTTAGCTCATTTTTTTATGTACAGAATGATTGCGCTAGTTTCGCTGCCCATTTTAGTTAATATAGTATTCTTTTCCTGCATGTCTGATATTGCCGCCCGGGACGCAACTCCTCACTCCCTCTTACCTACGCCTACGCCACTGCTCTCTGGGCGAAGGTGCGCGTTTCTCACACGGATCTCACTTTCTCTAGCTAATTGGTCTAGGAAAGGTGCAATCGAATTCTGGCTTAGACTGAATATAGCTTCGAAAATAATGCATGATCAGAACTTTACTTCATACAAGCTTTATTCATTTAAAACGAAGATCCTGCTCTGAACAATTTCTTCTCATTGAAATTCAGACGTTCATTTCGTGGCGCCATCTTTTCAATAACTCGAAAACTAAAAATAGAATCGTGAGAAGTGTGAAGCGGATGAAATTTTGCAGCGCCACTACATGTGCTTCACATCTGTCAGTTGGTGTTTTGGAAATTCGCTGCTGATCGTTGTTAGTTGGATGTTTAGAAAGTGTTAGACGACGGGAGTTTACGGTAAGTACAGTGGCAGTTGCTTTTTATTCAATTAAATTAACTATCAAATGCATTTAAATGCAAAAAGTAACTCATTTAAAATAAATCATTTTAATTGTTTGGTAATTAGAAGCCAATTTTAAAATGTATCACTAATCATTCAAAAAATTATTATTGTTACTGAATATATTCTAACAGTCTGGATAGAAAAAAGAAAATAAATGTGTATAATGAATCTGGAATTCTAAGGTTCTGAAAATGAGAATTATTAAAATGGATAAGAAAACTACATAACGTGGTAAAAGCCAATTAATCACATATTATTATTATAAAACGCTTATTCATCCAAGACAAATTTCATCAATTTCACTTTTCATACTAATTGAACAATTATTTTAATCGCTAATTTTTTAAAAAAATTGTCCATTTTCTATTAAAAGCAGCACAAAATGAAATGTAAAATGCCTAATTGTTTCAAATTTGGAGAATCCTTGTAAAATTATTTGAAACGAATTATGAATTTCGAGTGATAGGTATTTTTTAAAAAGTTTTTTAAGACTTTTTTTAGAGCTATTTATTTAATTTCATTGAAATACACAAGTATTTTTTTTAACTAAAACTAGTTTACTACGCAGAGCAGATCTTTATTTATTTATTTTTATTTTTGTTAATTTTTGAAATTTATTTATTAATTTTATTTTTATTTTTATTGATTTAATTTGGTTTCTGGATATAATGTTTTGATATTTTTTTATTCATTTATCAATGTTTCAATCAATTCTTCATGTGAGAAATGGAAAATACATCACAATCTGAAAACGACCTCGTTGTTTTAATATTTAATCCATTTCCGAGAATATTTTATTAACATATTTACATTGTGTAACTCTTCGAAATAAATATCTAATTATGCAATAATAAACAAAATTGTGTGCAGAAATTAGGGAATTTCACATCGATTGTCTGATTGACAAATTGATTGAAAAGGGGATATCACGTCAGAGTATTTGCTGAAAGCTGATCCACAATTTTTTTTTTATTTGCAGATTGTTTTATTCTACATAAATTGAAACTCATAGAAATTAAGGATGTAACGAATAGTAATTTGGCCGAATACTGAATATTCGGCCAAATTTCAGGCCGAATACCAAATTTTTTTAAACATTTCACTTTTGATTTTATATGGAATATTTTTCAAATTTTAAATGAAAAAAATTTAAGATTAAATAAAATTTTGTTTTTATTATTTGTATATTTAAAAAATATGTTAATATCTTTATATATATTTGAAATATTTTAAATAACTTAATTCCAATAATAAGAAATGAGAAATCCTCCTCATTTTGGGATTGCTTCCAAGAAATAAGAGTCATCATTGCAAAACGTGGCAATGACAAATACAGAAGAAAATTGAATGGATAAATTAAAATTACTAGAAGCGAACTCCTATTTTGATAAAGAACTTCTAATAGGTAGAATGATAGGTCCGCTTAATTGGTGGAGAAAATTTCCGTGGTTCGCAAATTTAGCAAGGAAGAATTTTTCAGCACCTGCAAGCAATTTATAGTGAATGTTTATTTTCTAAAGCTGGTAATATATATGAATCCATATGGAGCATACTTCTATAAATGATATGCAACATTATTGCTGATGTACTATGCAACTAAAAATTGGATAAATGCAAGCTTTTTTTATAATAAATGTACCGGAATGTAATTCTACCATATTTTTTATTAAATACATTTGAAACATTTTTTCCTGAATTTATTCTGTCAAATATCTGTTTAGCATTCGGCCAGACAGAATGTTCCGGAAAGAGTTGAATAGGCCTCGTACTTAATATTCGTTACATCCCTAGTTGATATTATATATGTATGAAACCAAACAAAACAGACTCGCTTCTGAAAAATTGTTGTTCTTGCATAATAATTTCAGGCTTTGTAGTGATAAATTGTATGTAACTTTAAGAAATACACCTATGCAACTTAAATTTTGGGTAAATGTTAGGAGAATTTTTGATAATAAATGTACTGAAATGTAATTCTGCAATATTCATTGTTAAATGTGTATTAAAAAATATTATCCTGAATATATTCGGCCGAATATCTGCTTACTATTCGGCAAAAGGGCCGAATACCGAATAGTTGCCGAGTATTCGTTACGTCCCTAATAGAAATGCATGCCTCTTCTATAAAGGAGTACATCAGATTTTTAGAATCGAATGATATATCTATCATTCGACTTTATCTACATCCTCGCTGATAAAATAATCAGAAATGAAAGAACTTCATGCTTTTTGTTTTATTCACGCCTTCTCCTCGACTTACGACCACAAAAAATAAATTTCAAAATAAAATATCATTTCAGGTTGTATTTTCCTTTACAGTACCTAAAATAAAGAGCATCTTATGTACTTTTCGCATTTACAGTAATTATACGTATATTCATTGAATGGTTGTGTTTTTGTACACCTTTCATAATCCGTTTGAAAGAAAGTAAAGATGAAAAATTTAAATCCGACTTTAAGACCTATCAATCCGAACGGATCTCGGTGGTCTCAGTATGTCGAGGACATTGCTGTTTGTAATAATTATGGCATGCTTTATACATTCTTTAGTGAATATAAAATCCTATTATCGCAACATTGAAATAAAAATTAATCACCAGAGATAAACGCATATAAATCTGTCAATTACGACTTCAGATTAGAAATTACTGCTTATGATTTCATTCTTTCTATATGTATAGGTTTGTATCTTTATTTATTTTGCAACATTCATTAAGCAATCCTGATGAGTTAATTTATGCATATCCGTCAAATAGACGTCTGCAATTAACATTAACTTTAATTTAAAATGAAAATAAAAATATGGAAAGAGATAGTTCAGGATATTCTTTGATACACTGAGATCTGAAATTTGAAAGACTTTCATCTAAGAAAAAAATAATCAAATTGACTTGAGCAAATTTCAATGTATCCTCTTTCCATAAGAACTTACGTTAACAATATTTCCGTTCTGAAGTTGTTCACCATACTGAGCGTTCTCGACAGATAGCTTTAAAATCCACCCTACTGTAAAATATCTAATCAAATCTAAACCAACTATATTTAATGTAAATCTAAACCAACGTCATGTAAACATCATCATGAAGCGGCTACTTTTCGGTAGTGCAGTAGTCTCTCAATTTTTGGGACCGCATGATCATACGTTCGAGACCCAATTCCTTTGGAGATCCGACTTCGGAAGATCCGCCGTGTACAGCACGCTCTGTGGAGGTACAAGCGTTCCTGTAGTTCCTAGAAAATAATTCCATTGATTTAAACTGTTCAATTTAGGCAATTGTTTGTGGTCCAATCTAGGTAATTTTTGGACAACAGCAAAAAAAATCCCCTTACCTTCCCTTTATACTATTTTAATGAAATTATTATAGTATTGTAGCCAAACAAGTTTCCCATCTGAGGATAACATATAATCCTACTTATTTTAAAATAGCGTAATGGATTTTTGCCTGTTGTTAAAATAGTTAATGGATGATACATAAATCTAAACACTTGTTCTGCAACTGTAACTATGTAAAGTTTTCGCTTAAAAAATTTTTATACGTGTCATTTACATAGTTGCAACATAATTTGCCTATGTTAGGGCCCACATATTTAACAGAATTAAAATTATAATACCGTTCCAAATTCGGTGACTCTCTCCTATAAAATAAAATTGAAAGTAAACAGTTACACTCAGTGCACATATAATGTGACAGTCAGTGCACATATAACGTGTTCAAAGATTTTTTTGAAAATATAAATTTTGATTGTTTTTTCTGATTGCATAGCAGTAAAGGTCTATTAAATGAATAAGGTTATTATTAAGGTTAATTAGGAGTCTTAAAGAATTATTCACTTGCGATCTTTGAGGACACATGGTTTTAACGGACATGTCTACCCAACAATCAATTCAAACGCAAAAACAATGTTTCAATTTTTTTTTATTTTTGATTCAAAATTAACCAAAATAAATTCGAATTATAAAGACATTATTTTAACATTATATTTATAGGATATTCAAGGCACCAGCAAAAAACTCGAATTACTCACGAATTCTAATAAAAAATGTCGAATTAGTCAAATTCCATTATAGCTATTGTTTGTGACAAAATTATGTACTTTGACTTTTTTGTATGCCTAACCCTATTTTCTTTACCACAATAAGGATCTTCATTAACAAGGAAACACCATGATCGCCGGATTAGTTTCGTCCGTTTCTCCGATGTCTATAGCACTAGCTTTGATTGCTGTACTGGTTGCTGTGGCGTACTACAATCTCAAAAACAGAGACCTACCTCCAGGACCGATAGGTTTCCCGTATGTTGGATACTGGCCTTTCCTGCGCACCCAAGATGCGCACGTGCAAATGGAAGGCTTTAAGAAAAAATATGGCGACATTTTCAGCTTCACTAGTTTTGGACGCCTGTATGTCAACTTAGCAAGCTTCAAGGCTGTTCGGGAAACGCACATTGGGAAATCAGAGTGTTTTGCCGCGCGATTCAACGATTTCAATGTTCTGTCTTACGTTTTCAGAGACGGTAGGCACCGTATTCTTTATTTTTACAGTTTATTGTTGATTGATTGATTTGAAAAAGTGAAACTTTACCTCTAAAGTTCTTTCTTCAGATGTGGATAAGTGATTAAGTACAGTAAAACCCCGGGTTAACCCGAAAAATCCAAAAAGCACGTACTCGCGAAGGCGAGACTTTTGCAACAATATACTCACTTTTTTCTTTTAAGCCTCACCAAGAAGGTCAGTGATTAATTTTAGAATTTTAAAATTAATGAGTATTAACAATATTAATTACGATATTGTTTACCTGTGCCTGTCAGGTGCATTGCGCCCGAACTCGTCGTTGCGAATATTGCGCTCGACGGAGGGTTAACTTTAATAAGGAATATACGTGTAGCATCATACAAAGATAGTTTTAAATTCGTTTTACTCTTCACGCTGGGATCCCAGGAAATGAACTCGCCGATCATTTCGACCACTAATGGAGAATTAATGAATCTCCCGCTTCTAGACTCATATCTGAAATTACGATTAAAAAGAATTTTATTGGAGAGTTGGAATGATTGTTACACCCAATACCATTCTGCATCAGGGACCCGGGCAGCATATTTACAAACCCTACCCTGATAGAACTGAGGCAGGAAATCGGACAATATGATTGGCTCGTTTCGCCGAGAGCCGATGACGTCGTTCTTTGCTCTCGTACGAAAATTATAACAAAACAAGCGATTGAATGTGGGCTTTGAATTAGTTTAGGTTTCCGTTGCTTGGACTTTGCGAATTTTGTTCTACGATACGCACCTACGTAGCAATTTTATTTAGTCTAGCGATTATCCTTTTTTTCGTTTTATTATTATTGACATTAATAATAATAATTAATAATTTTACTATTATTTGGCATTAATTATAGTTAGATTAGTTGGCTTTGAATCATCAAATGAACTATTTTCACTCGAATGACATCAAGAAAACCCAACAACATTTGTCTAACCTGTTAGTTATTACCCTTCAAACAAAGTTGTTATCATTAGACTTTTCATTAGTATAATTTCTTACAGTGTGGGATGTTTTATTTTTTATGATATTTTAAAAAATAATTTCATTTTTAAAAATATTACAACCCACGGAATAATGTTTTCTGTGCTCAACTTTGGGAAAACGGAGAAGAAAAGTAGGACGACTCTTGTTTTGTTATGATTGCCGTACGCTACGCGCGAGAGCTGAAAACGACGTCACTGCCCCTCGTAGCCAATGGTATTGGCCGATTTCCTGCCTCAGTTCTATCAGGGTAGGGTTTGTAAATATGCTTCCGGGCCATGTAAAGCCTTAAGCCAATTCTGGCAGGCTGGTTCGGAGTGGGAATGAATGAAAAGAATCACATACTGCAATCAGATACAAAATAGTAATACATGTTCATGGCTTAACCGAAAAAACCCTCCCCCCCTTTAATTGGGTTAGCCGGGGTTGTACTGTACTTTTCAATAAGATGAATTTGAAATGCCCTAATTTCATAAATCACGTGAGAAAAGTTTGATAATGAATAATTTATCTCCATGCTTAGTTTTTAAAGCAATATCACAGATGTTGTAACTTAATTTGCTTAATTTCTGCTGTGCAGGTCCAGCTTTACCCTTTTCGTTTTAAATTCTTCCAGTGAATCTGAATGAGAAGGGAAATCAAGCCTTTCCTATTGCTCAAATGACATAATTTGAGTAATATTAATTTACTCGAAAAGTAAAATAATTTTATTTATTTATTTATTTTTCTGATTTACAATGTTAGAAAAATATGTTGATTTTATATGCTTGTTTTTGTAATTTGCACGAGAACATTCAGGATTGAATAATACCTCTTTCTACCATAATTCGTCAATTTGACAAGTATTTAAGAGGTACTTCATTTGTTATTATTTTTAATTGATTTAAAATTTAAGCAAATAAACAACAAAACTCTAACGCTCATATGCAAACTTTTAGCATTTTTTTTATTCCTAAGGATATAATAGTCGCATCTTTCCCAGTAAATGGATTTCATTTCTTGAGTTCATTTTCGACAAGCTTATGTTTTACAATGACCGCAGGCAATGCTAATTGTAGGAGTGATGAGAGCCTCTTAAAATACCGGGTCAGCAATTCGTTATCAAACCGTGTTGTTAATTTCGGTCGTTCCTAAATTCGAATTTATTAAAAAGGGGCCGTTCAAATATTACGTAAGCACCCAAGGGGGGTGGGGGTTTGCGATTTGCTTATTTTTGCTGCCAAGGGGGGAGGGGGGTCAAAAAATACCAAAAACATGCTTACGTAATATTTGAACGGCCCCAAATCAAACAGCTAAGTTAACATTCTCTTTCTATAATTGACTCCGGCCCCAGTATTTCCAAAATTGTCTTGGAATGGAATCTTCTAAAATATCATCTAAATATATTTATCTCAAATGAGAAATTTCAAATTTATGTAGTCAACAGCTACTGAATTACTATCATGTAATCATCCTGTTACTTTCAGAGAATTGAACGTAAATCCTGGCCGACACACTCTTATAGGAGTTTGATAAATTTCATCGAGAAATCTGTGAAATTTGATAAAATGGACGTATTTGGTTGATTGTAGTAGTTATTATTTCAATCTTATTTTGTATTATAATTTAATCTGGATACTGCATGAGCAGAACTGTATGGTGTAATTAGAATATTTAAATTTGTTAGGATCCATTTTTGTTTTGTAAATATTACTGTCAAAATGTCTTAAATACTACATTTGGGAACGTAGGTGTTGGCTTTTTAAATGGAGAACCTATGGAAAGAGCTCTAGAAAATTCTTCAGTGAAGTTCTGAAGGAGACGGAGGCATCATAAACTCAAGGTAACAGCTCTGAGTTCCTATGTAAGAGCTTAAATTCAAATATGATCTGTTAAATGAGAAGAAAGAAGAGCCGGTCAACATAATAAATAGTAGTAACCACCAAATGCAAATAGGGTATTCTTCTGTCGAATGCTTTTGCGACAAATAAAGCACACGTAACTGAACGAAGCACAG